>JAYJMJ010265977.1:0-13644 GCA_036873875.1 Laminaria ephemera | reverse complement strand
CGGGTTACCCGGGAGTAGCGCCTACGCCGTGCCCAGAGTGAAAAACGAAAAAGCCGCCCGGTTTCCCAGGCGGCTTCATCTCGTTCTTCATAAATGTTGGATTGCGAACCGCCAAGACGGCGTCGCAGAGCGGGTTACATGTAAAGCACGAGGCCTTGGTAGATCAACGATGGCTTCTCGGCATCAACAACATGCACGGCGGTTTCGGTCTTCACCAGGGTTCCGGCGCCTTTGGCCTCGGCACTCACCAAGCGGGTGCGGGCCTGCACCGATGCTCCGGCAGGAACCGGAGCCATGAAGCGAAGCTTGTCGGCGCCGTAGTTCACTGCACCAGAGATACCGGTGATCTTGAACGGATCGCTGGTGCGAAGCGATGGGAGCATGCTCAACGTAAGGAAACCGTGAGCGATAGGCCCACCGAAGGGTCCGGCGTTGGCCTTCTCGATGTCGACATGGATCCACTGATGATCGCCAGTGACATCGGCGAAGGTGTTGATCATGTCCTGGGTGACCTCGACGGGCGGACCGAAGTCGCCGAACTCCTCGCTAGCAGCGCTATTGAGGGCATCGATGTCGTTAAACGGGATCTCAATTTTCTCACTCATGACGCAGTTTCTAGCAGCTCGCCACCAAAACCATGAAAGCTTCGGCGACGCAGCGGCCCGGACGCTGGTTGGCTCAGCGTTTTGCTTCGTGTGACACTGCAACCGTGCTTCGAACACTCCTGCTTCTCCCCGGCCTTCTGCTTCTTTCGGCCGTTCCGGCAGCCGCAGCCGAACCTCGTTGCGCCGGCCAGGCAATCACCGTCTTCCTCGAAGATGGCGATGTTCCCACCGATGGCGACGACGTCATTGCCGGCACCTCGGGCCGTGATGTCATCAACGCCGGGGCTGGCGACGACATCATTTGTGGACTCGGCGAAAACGACTCGATCTTCGGCGGCTCGGGGAATGACACGATCGTCGGTGGGCGTGGTCACGACATCCTTACCGGCGGGCTCGGTGACGACACCCTTCTCGGTGGGCGAGGGCGCGATCTGCTGGTAGCTGGACCGGGCGCCGACATCATGCGCTCGGGTGCGGGCAGTGACTGGTGCACCGATGAGGGCGATATCAAGGGTTGCGAGGAAGTTGTGCCCGGTGCCGTCGGCGAAGGTGAAGCGCCGGTTCTCGCATCGCCGCTCGACCGGTTCGAGGTCGGCTCACGCTATGGGCTGCGGCTTCACCCAATTCTCGGTTACGAGCGGATGCACAACGGCGTCGACTTCCGAGGGTCAAAGGGCGACAAGATCCGCGCAACCGCGGATGGTGTTGTTGTCGCTGCCGGTAAGTCCGGTGGGTTCGGAAAGCGGGTAGTCATCGATCACGGCAATGGCTACTCGACACTCTCGGCGCACATGTGGCGAATTCGTGTGGAGGAAGGTGACACCGTTGACGCCGGCGATGTCATCGGCAGAGTAGGCAGCACCGGCTTGTCGACCGGGCCCCACCTGCACTTCGAAGTAAGCCTCGGCGCAATCCGTCTAGATCCGCTCCTGTTTCTCGAGCCATGAACTCTGGTCTTTGGTTAGAAGAGGGAGAGTGCTTCTAGGTGGCGGACTTGTTCGCCGGCACGGCGGATCATGATCATGAACATGTCATCGCCGCGCTCGGTCTGTTTTACGCCAATGGAGCCGAGAATGGTGATGAGCGGCCCTTGGAGTGAACCCAGGCGGTAGTCGTTCCAGCACTGTTCAAAGCTGTAGTCGGTGACGCCGTAGCTAAGCAGGGCCTCGTAGTAGACCCGCACGAGATCGGCCTCGTGTGCAGCACGAACATCGGGTTCAAGACTACTTCCGAGGAAGTATGCGGTGTCTCGCAGCGGGGGACCAGGGCGGAAGGTCTGCCAATCGACCGTCGTAACGGGAGGACACTGATCGGTGGTGCCGAACAGGAGGTTGTCGAGGCGGTAGTCGCCGTGCACGATGCTGTTGAAGCCGGTGTCGAACTGATCCCAAGCAATCACGCGCCCGGCGAACTCGGTGGCCATTTCTTTGTCCTCATCGGAGAGCCTGTCGGCGTACCGGGTGACGAATTCGGGGGTAAATGCGGCCATGAACTCGGCAAGAAGAGCGCCGTCCGAATTGCCCCCCATCGATGGATGATTCAGAAACTCTGAGTTCCAGAGCGGGCCATGGAAGCCAGCCAGATTTACCAGCGCGGCTTCGGCGTGTTCGATGGAGCAGCCGCCGAGCTGATCGCCCTGCTCGGCAGGAGCCATGTCTTCGAGGATCAGGGTGAACTCTTCAGGTTCGCCTGCTTGGGCGTAGTACGACGCAGGTGTGCGGCCCGCCACCATTGGCGTGATCTCTTGGTAGAACCCGACCTCTCGGGCATACCCGCCGCTGCCGCCGGCTGAACGGCTGTTCGGATCGGTAGAGGGGAACTTGCCCACCACGCTGGGTGGGGCGTCGGCTGATTCGTCGCTGTAGGTGAGAGTGATGCGGGAACTGTCGGCCATTTGCCCAGTGCCAACCGGGGCAACCGAAACCTCGGTGACGGTGGCATCGATGCCCGCTGCTTGAAACGCCTGGGTCATCCACTCGGGCGTTACATCGGCGGCGGAATCGAGGACTGGTGGCGGTGTAGCGGTCATGAGATCCAACCATAGTGATTTCGTCACCAGCGCCGCGAACCTGCTTGGATACTTCGATGAACGTTCTCGTAATGGGTGGCTCACTCTTCAATGGCCGATCGCTCGTGCACCGTCTTGTGGCCGATGGCCACGACGTCACGGTTTCGAACCGTGGGCGGACCGAGGTTGATCTCCCGGGTGGGGTTGAGCGGATCGTCGCAGACCGCACCGACCACGAAGCAACCAAGGCAGCCTTGGGTGGCAAAGAGTTCGATGCCGTTGTCGACATGAGCGGCTACCACCCCGAAGACGTTCAGCTGATGATCGAGATCTTCACCGGCAACGTCGGGCACTTCATCTTTGTGAGCTCGACAACTATCTACAGCAGCGGCAAGGCCGGTGTGTATGACGAAACCGATCCAGTCGACCGTGGTGCTGATCAGAACGAGTACGCACTGCACAAGATCTTGGCCGAAGACATCCTTTTTGCAGCGCATCGCGACGACGGGTTTCCGGCAAGCGTGGCCGCACTGAGCATGGTGCTGGGCCCGCACAACGCTATTCCGTCACGCGAGCAGCGCATGTTTGCCCGCATGCGAGACGGCCGGGCGATCCTTGTCCCGGGCGACGGTTCGACCAAAGGGCTTATCGGGTTCATCGAAGATCAATCGAATGCGTTGTCGTCGATGCTTGGTGTCGAAGCAACCTTTGGTCGCCGTTTCAACGTGACTGGTAATGATCCGCACGATGATCGCCGCTACATCGAAGCCTGTGCTGCTTTGGCCGGAGCCTCACCAGAGCTCCACGAAATCCCGTCGCCGATCGTCGACGATCTGTGGGATGCGAAGATCCGGGTCGCCGCTGACCAAGGCCCACGGGTCGGGCTCGACATTCGACCGACCGAAGCAGCCCTCGAGCGGGTGCTTCCGCACCTGTCAAAGTTTCAGATCGCCACGCTCGTGCAGCGACTTCAGCCCAACCTGCATCGCTGGGATCACGACACGGTGTTTGGTGTCGACGCACTGAAGGAAGCCACCGGCTGGACGGCATCGCATACGTTCGAGCAGGCGATGGAGAAGACCTACGAGTGGTGGATGGCCACACCAGCGGTCAACGAGATCCACCACGACTTTGCGTGGGAAGACGAGATCCTCGGGCTTCTCTAGCTTGTCGGGCCCTTGACGGAGTCGGGGCGAGGGTCGGCCTTTACCGGCTTGCCGTCAGCGCCGACTGCCATGAAATTGGCGCGCCAGTCATCGGTGCCCCACACCGCGGGTGCTTGAACGGTGGTGCGAGGTACGAAGGACTTCTCCAATAGGTCGAGAGCAAGAGAGGCGATGTCGGCCTGCATCGCAACGTCATCGGGCTTCCCGGCGGGGTTACCAAGTGGGAAGTCGACGAACACAAAGCGGGCGACGCCGACGGTCTCGACGATGTCGCGGGCGCTACCCACAACGATGGTGGAGATGCCGTTTTCTTCGAGATGGCGGGCGACCAAACTGATCGCTTGATGACAGACCGGTCAAAGGGGGACGAGCATGACGAGGTCGACATCGTCTTCGCGGCACCACGTGAGGATCCGGTCGGCATCCTTGAGGGTCTTGCGTTGGCTATAGGCCGTGGGGAGGCCGTAGAAGCGGGGAGATAGCGAGCCGATTCGGCCATCGGTAACAGCTGACTCGAGCGCCACAATCGGAAGGTAGCTGCCGACGTCGTTGGTGTGGGTGGCGTCTTTGTCCCACGACAGATCGTCGGTGAACATCACCTGGGGGAGCGGCGAGGTTGGCATGGCAAAGGAGCGCTTGGGAAGGACCGGTTCACCATCGTCGCCAAACGGTGCCGATGTGGTGACGATGCCGACCCGAGACTCGCTGAGCGGTTTCTGGAGCGGCGTAAACGGAGCGTTGTCGTTTGTTGCCCACAGGTACGGCTGGTCGTATCCGACGGCTGCGTAATAGTTGCGGCTCTTGTCGATGTAGCTCACATGCCGAGGGTTGGCGCTCTGTCTTCCGGATGTTGGCGTTTCAGACGTTGGTGTTTCAGACATCGAAGGACCTTTGCGTAGGTGACTCCTCTGACCATACGCGACCGAGGTCGGGACCCCCTAAGGAGTCCCGACCTCTCATCAAAGTAAGCACGCTGGGGTCTGACCCCAGCGTGCTTACTTTCGTTGTTCGCTGCGCTCCCTAACGGAGTTTGACTGCGTCAAACATCCTGGGCGCTTTTCATTGGCTGTTATTCGGCGCCGGTGAAGTTCTGCGTGGAGTATTCGTCGGCAGGGATCTTCGACAGGACGCCTGCACGGTCGATCACGACGTAGTCGATGAAGCTCTGGGCGTACTCGATAAAGGTATCGACGGCCCGACCATCGGCACTTACTTCGCCGAAGGTGTTGTAGCCGTCCTGACCGCTAGCGATGAAGCTGTTGGTTACCACGGTGTAGGTAGCTGCGGGGTCGAGCGGAGTCCACTCGGTAGCGTCGCGTCCCTTCACCTCAAGGTTCGTGAACCGCTGGCCCTCGGCCGCCGACAGGTCGACGTCCCAACGAAGACCTGCAGCGTACGGGAACGCCCCGGTTGAGCCATCGGGCAGCAGCGCAAAGGCGACGGCCTCTTCAAGTACAGCGGCAATCTCGGCACCGGTCATGGTCATGTTGACCATGGTGTTCGAGAATGGGAGGAGCTCATACGCATCGGCGATGGTCAATGGGCCTGCAGGCACGTCGACCCGAACGCCACCGGCGTTCTGCAACGCAATGTCGGCTTCGAAGGATCGTGCGAGGAAACCAGCGGTAACCGCTTGCTGGATGTCGCCACCGTTTTGCGCGGTTTCGCTCACGTCACAGAGAGCGCTTCGGCCCTGACCAGGAATGCGTTCGAGGCAAAGATCCTCGGTTGCGGTGCCGATCTCGGTGTTTACCAGATCATCGATCTGGTCGGTGTAGTAGGCAAGCGTCGCGTCGGCGATGGGATCGGGTTCGACGATGCTGAGCTCGGGGGTTGCTTCGATGAATGCAAGAACCTCGGCGAGCTCTTCGCCCTCAAGGGCGACACGGTCGCCACCATCTGCTGGGCGGCGAAGGAACTCGTCGCCCAGAATCATGTGCGGTGTGCCGTTGCATTCCGAAACGTTGCCGTCGGCATCCCAACCAATGTTGAGTTCGCCGACCACGGTTGCGTACTCCCAGGCTTGAACGATGCAGACGCTCGAGCCAGCGGGATCGACAGCCATTGTTGGGTAGGGGCCTGCGGGGTTGAGACCGAGCGGTCCGAAATCGCCCAACAGGGAGTGCGAGTCGCCACCAACGATGGCATCGACGCCGGCAACCTGGGTGGCAATCGAAATGTCGTTCTCGTAGCCAATATGGGTAACGAGGACGATCTTGTCGATGCCATCAGCGGTGAGCTGGTCGACGTACTTCTGAGCGGTTTCGAGTTCGTCGAGGAACTCGGTGGTTGGGAGCGGGCTCGACGAGTTGCGGGTTTTGTTCGCAATGTCGAGGCCGACGAAGGCCACTTGGTCGTCGCCGTAGTCACGGATGACGAAAGGTTTGATGAATTGCTCGGGATCGTCGCCGGGGTACAGCGGAGTTCCCTGAGCTGGCTTGACGTTGGCGCCGAGAATCGACGTGCGGCATGCGGCAGAGTTTGGGTTGTAGATGCCGCCGATGTTGTTCAGGAACACAGCGAGGCTTTCGTCGCCGTCATCGAACTCGTGGTTGCCGAGCTCGAAGATGTCGAAACAAATCTGGTTCATCATGGCGGCGTCGGCCTGGCCCTTGAAGAGGCTGTAGTAGAGCGTGCCGGTGATGGCATCGCCAGCGTTCACGGTGACGACTGGAGTGTCGCTGCTAACGCGGAGTTCGTTCATCTTGGTAACGACTCGGGAGAACCCGGCCACTTCAACTCGAGTGTCTTGGCCAGCGAGTTCGAGATCGCCGGAGTCGGACTCGAGATGCGAGTGGGTGTCGTTGACGTGGAGCACCTTGAGCTCGAAGTCGGTTTCGCCCGGTTCGATTGCGCCGCCACCCTCTTCGACGTCATCGTCGATGATGAGTGCTCGTGGGAATGGTGGAACGACGAGATCGGCGCCGATGACCTTGCGGATCTTGAGTCGGATGACCTCATCGTCTTCAACGTCGTTGTCGTCGATGATTACGACGTTGTGGATCGCCGTGGTCTCGCCGGCAGGAATGTTGACGACGGCGCGCTTGCCCTCGAAGTCGACGCCGCGGGTGGCTTGCTGGCGGGAGGTCTTGGCCTGGACCCGAATGCTCACATCAGAATCGATGGGGGTGCTGAGCGTGAAGGTGAACGGCATAAGGCCTGCACCCTCATTGACGTTCTCGGCACTGATGGTCAGCGTGGCTGCGTTTGGTTGAGCCACCGCCACTGACGGAACCAGGAGCGCTGCAAACAGCGCAAGGATGAGTAGGGGCTTTTTCATGGGAAACCTCAAGGGGTTGAAAAGCATCGAAAGGGATGCGGTGGGGGCAAGCAGTGGCAAAGCTACTCGCCAAATATTTCGTGTCAAGCGGGCCGACGTGACGGCCCAAAGAGAGGGGTCGCTAGATAGCGCCGGAGTCGCGCAACGCTGCAATTGCAGCCTCATCGAGTCCGAGAACGTCCGTGAGTACCGCGGCGGTGTGCTGCCCCAGGACCGGAGGAGCGGCACCGTAGGCGATTGGCGTTTCCGAGAACTTGATGGGGTTGGCCACGCCTGGTGCTGTGCCGCCGGTTGCGTGCGGCAAGTCGATCCGCATCTGGCGATGCTGGATCTGCGGTTCGGCGAAGGCTTCTTCAATGGTGTTCACCGATGTGGCTGGCACGCCGGCTGCCGGGAGTACCTCGATCCAGTGCGCCTTGTTGCGGTTGATGAGTTCGATTTGAATCTCGGCGGCAAGAATGACGCGGTTCTTGTTTCGGTTTGGGTTGGTGATGAATCGCGGGTCGTCGGCCATTTCGGGTTTGTTCAGGACGCCACACAGTTGGCGGAACTGCCCGTCGTTGCCGCAGGCGATGATGAATGGTCCGTCCGACGCCTCGAACACTTGATAGGGAGCAAGGCTGGCGTGCCAGGTGCCGGTCCGGCGCGGGGTTTCGCCGCCGACGAGGTACCAGAGTGCGGTGTTGGCGAGCATCGCGGTCTGTGAGTCGAGCAACGCAACGTCGATGTGTTGGCCTTGTCCGGTAGTCATCCGATGGATGAGGGCCCCAAGGACGCCCACGGTTGTGTACATGCCCGTTGCTAGGTCAGAGACCGCGACACCTGCACGAGTTGGGCCTGCTCCCGGCTCGCCATCGGCCGGGCCGGTCACGCTCATGAAACCGCTGAGTGCTTGGGCGAGGTAGTCGTACCCGGGTTGATGGGCCATGGGGCCGGTCTGACCGAACCCGGTAACTGACGCCATGATGATGCTGGGGTTCACCCTGCGCAGGTCGTCGTAGGCGAGTCCCTTTGTGGCGAGCGCCCCAACCTTGAAGTTCTCGACGACCACATCGCTTACCGCGGCGAGGTCGAGGATGACTTGGCGACCCTGGTCGCTCCCGATGTCGACAGTTACCGACTGCTTTCCGCGATTGGCCGACAGGAAATAGGACGACTCGGCGGTGGGTGAGCCGTCGGCGCCGTCGAGCCAAGGAGGTCCCCATTGGCGGGTGTCGTCGCCGCTGCCCGGCCGTTCGATCTTGATGACTTCGGCGCCGAGATCGCCCAACAATTGTGTGCACCACGGGCCAGCGAGGATGCGGCTGAGGTCGAGGACTCGGATTCCGGCGAGGGGTGCAGTCGGTGGTGGCGAAGCGGACGGTGGTTCAGGTTGCGAGGTCACGTGGCTGACTCTACGACAGAGTCGAATTGCCGATCTACGACGGGGCCGAATGGCTTAGGAGACCCTGTGCCTCAATGGGTGCCTTCAGGGAGATGCTTCTCGGAAGATGTCTCAAGGGGGTTGGATTGTCGTCCGATCTTTTCACCATGAACAAGACTTCACGTAGTGCGGCGGCTCTGGTGACCATGCTTCTTCTCGCGCTCGGTATTGGCTTCCAGCCGACGCCAGCCGGGGGCCAAGGATCTGCCGGGTTCGGCATCGTTGATCAGGAGTACGTCGAAACCTCGGACGGCTTGGTATGGACGGTGTACACGTTCGACGGCGCTGTCGACGGAACTGGCGGAAACCAGGCGGCAATCGAGGGCGGACTCACCTCCGACCTTGTGCGGCTCGAAGTCTCCGGTTGGCCACAAGTCATCGTGGGTGAGCGTTACGGAATCTTGGTGGGCGAACAGGCCCATGATGAACTCGAGGCTCCGACGCTTCTTCGCGCAATCCCGGTGCAAACAACCGGTGGCGGCGATCAGCATGGCGGTTATACGCCAGGACCCGCCAAGTGGGCCGATGGCTCCGACCTCAACTGGCAGGCCAACACGGCATCTTTCCCGTCCGGATCCGGACTGACCGATCAGGGAATCGTTGCGGCGATCGACCTCGGCTTAGGCGATTGGATGACGACGGCTGGGCCGGTTCTCATCAGCAGCTCGTATGGCGGCACCACGCCGGTAGCGACCAATGACTTCGACGGTGTGAATGCGGTCTACTGGTCCAACACCACGTCGGATGAGAACTACCTCGCTCGTACCTACCTTTGGTTCACTGACCCGGACCAGGACGCCTCGACTCCTGGTGATGCGCTTGAGTTCGATATCAAGTTCAACAACGACTATCTCTGGTCGTTGGGGGCGGCGTCGGGTCGTTTCGATGTGCAGTCGGTTGCGCTCCACGAGGCCGGTCACGCTGTAGGTCTTGGCCATGTCGACATTCGTGCCAACTCGATGTTTCCTTCGCTTATCGAAGGCTCGCTGAAGCGAGAACTCGGCGATGGCGACAAGGCTGGCATGCAGGCGCTCTACGGCAGCGGCACGACGGTCAACCAGCCGACAACGGCGCTTTGCAAAGGCAAACTTGCGACGATCGTCGGCGACGGAAGCTCTGAGGTCATCAACGGCACGAACGGCGACGATGTGATTTGGGCCGGCGACGGCGACGACACCATCAACGGCCGTGGCGGCAACGACATCATCTGCGGCGGTAACGGAAACGACGTCATCAACGGTGGCGGCGGAAACGACAAGATCTTCGCCGGAAAAGGAAACGATCAAGTCAGCGGTGGCCAGGGCAAAGATGTGCTCGTCGGCGACGCCGGCGCCGACGTTCTCCGTGGCGGCCCGAAGCGAGATGTGCTGAAGGGTGGCGGCGGCAACGACAAACTCTATGGCGAGGGTGGTCGCGACAAGCTGAACGGCCAGGGCGGGGCCGACATCCTCGACGGCGGAAAGAACCCGGACAAGTTGATTGGCGGCGGGGGAAACGACGTCATCAGTACTACGACCGGCGACACCGGTAGCGCCGGCAAGGGCCGCGACACCTGCACCAAAGCCGGAACCATTTCGGCGTGCGAAAAACGGATCTGATTTACATGAGCAAACCAATGAGCCCTACATCGAGCCCTAGCGATTTCGAAGAAGCCGAAGGTCCTGAGCTGATCCTCGGTATCGACGGCCGCCCTTGGGGAGCCCGCGCCGTTCTCGCTCGCGCTGCGAGTTCTGTGGCTGCCGATGCATCCTCGCATGACGGCGCTGATGGTGTCGGTGAGATCGTCGACATGTTCGAGGTTTCCGACGCTGCAACCCTTTGGGATCGCGTGTCCGACGTCGTAGCTCGAGTCGAAGATGCGTACGGGCGGTCACCGATGGACGTTCGAATCGCGTCGCTTCCGGGTCGGTCTCATAGCTATGAGGCGGGAAAGCTTCGCCGGCACCTGGCAGACGGCTCGACAGTCGAGGTGTTGACCGTCGAGAGCAACCTTTCGCGTCGGCCTCGAGAGAACGACTGCGAGACCATCAAGTTTAAGGCCGACAAGCAGTCGGCGATTCTGGCAATCGGTGTTGCTCGTCTGCACGCTCCAGGAGACGTGATCGAGCTCGATCGGGAACAGCTCGATGCGCTTGCGTCGATGACGGTCGACGAAGCACCGGCCGAGCCCTTGTTGGTCGAAGTCGAAAGCCGTGATTTTGAAAGCCGTGATTTTGAAAGCAGTGATTTCGAAAGCAGTGACTTTGAAAGCCGTGATTTCGACAGCAGTGAAGTCGTGCGGGACGAAGACTTCGATGCCGAGCCTGATGTTGGTGCACGTGAACAGGCTGAAACCAGTGTTGGTAGCTCGCCTCGCGTCCTTGTCGCTGCAGGCGCGGCAGCACTGGTATTGGTTGGCGCAGCTGGAGTTCTCGGATTCCGATCATCGACTGAGCCTCCGCCAGTGACGGTGCCCACCACGGTCGTCGAACAGATCGCGACCACCGTCGCCCCAGTCGTCATCTCGACCACGGTCGCACCCGTGGTTCCCTCGACCACGGTCGCCCCCACCACATCAACGACCGCCGTTCCGCCGACGACGGTCCCAGCGGTCTCTGTGCCGGGCAATGGTGGCCCAATTGACTTGGGTTTCCTGAACGATGACGAGCCAGTACCTGCCGACGGTGGCCCTATTGATCTTGGGTTCCTCAACGATGAACCAACCGTCGAGAGTCCCGTCGACTTGAGCTTCCTTCCTGACGCTGAGTAGGAAACGCATCCGGTCCCACTAGTGTGGGGCGCACAGTACCTCGGTTCAAAAGGTACTACGCTGCGCTCACGAGCTAGAGGAGACGATGATGCCGAACAAAGAGCCGAAGACAGGGCCGAAGAAAAGAATGGCCGCCCAAGCGCCGCCGCAAGTCGCAAGTGTTCCGGTCGACCAACAAGTCGACCTCGACAACACGCAGTTGATCCGAGGGGTTCTCGACCTCGCGGTTCTCGCCGTGCTTACCGGATCCGACGGATATGGCTATGACATTGTGCGGCGGCTTCGTGAGGCTGGGCTCGAAGATGTTGGCGACGCATCCGTCTATGGCACGCTTCGCCGACTGTTCAAGGCCGGGGCGCTGACCACCTATGTGCAGCCATCCGACGAAGGGCCGCACCGAAAATACTACGGGCTTACACCGCTTGGTCGAGAAACCTATGAGGTCGCGTCGAAGTCGTGGATGCGATTCCGCGACACCATCGACGGATTGGTCGGGGGCGTCTGATGCCGACTCTCAAAACGTCAGCCGAGACCGCTGACTTCCTCAACGAACTCTCACCGTACCTTTCCCACCTTCCGGCCGAGGAGCATGCCGATCTGCTCGAAGAGCTTGCGATTCACCTCGAGTCGCACCTCGACGTTGCCGAAGCGGCCGGCGATACTCGCTCGCTCCGACGGATCGTCGGATCGCCCGAGGCCTTCGTCATCGACTACTGCGCGAGCGCTCAAATACCGCTGGGCGCCCCCGAGGGAATCGGCGAGGTAACCGTGGTGGGTGAACCGGATCACGAGGGTCCGATCTCGCGACTCATTCAGCAGGTTGGTGTCTGGGTAAAGGCTGCCGAGGAACGGCTTCTTGGCCGCGATGCCTGGCGGTCATTTGTCGAGTTTCTTCCCGAACTCGCGCCTGCATGGTGGGTGGCCCGCGCGGTGTTACTGACCATGGTGCTCGGCCAAATCCTTGGCGGCGATGGTGCGGCCCACCTTGGCCAGATACCCATTCCGAAGCTGTTTGGAAGTGCCGTAGTCGGCACGGTCTTTGCCGTCTGGCTGGCCAGCAAGTCGGTTGCCCTTGGCCGTCGCCAGCAAGGGTCGGGTCGTGTTCGTCTTGCCAATGTTGGTGTTGCGGTCATTGCGTTCTTCGCGCTCGGCACCGTGGCGTTTGCTGTTGCCGATCCGTACTACCAGGGCGACATCCATTACCCGGCAACCGCAGAGCCCCAGGCAGAGCACATCATTCACGGCGGCAGTATGTACGACGGCGGTGTGTACGGGGACGACTTCTATGAGGCCAACGGCCTTCCGGTGCCAGCCTATGGCGGAGGCCACGACGGACATGGGCCGGTTATTGAGAACCTCTATCCCTATGGCGCTGACGGGGCCCTGCTCACCAATGTCCGTCTCTTCGACCAAGCTGGCCGGCCCTTCACGCTGATGATGGGCGAGGTCGATGGCTGGCCTTTGCCGGTCCCGAACATGTATCCGAGGATCATGCGTGTTGAAGGCGAGGGTTCTATCGCTCTAGAGCCTGCGCGGTCGATCGAGCCGCTCGACCTCGCCCCTTTCGAGCTGGGGGAGTAGCTGTGCTGATGGTTACGACGTAGACGGGTTGGTTTCGGAGTTTGAGATGGCTGAGGTGCTAGGTGGGGCTCGCCATTGAGAAGCCGTCGATGGTGCCTTCTTGGCTCCGTAAGAGGCACGGCAGTATCGCCGCATAGACGGCGCCATCGATGAAACGTTCAACGGTCCCTTCGAGTGCCCAATCGAAGTTCGAATCGTGAAATCTCAGGTCGATGGCTGGTGTGGTCGCGTTTGCGCGGAGCTCGCCATCTCGCGAGCGCGTCGCTGTCAACCGAATGGTTTCGCCGTCGACTTCACCCCGGATCCGGTATCGCGGCCCATCGATATCGATCTTCAATTCGAAGGGTAAGTCGGCCCAGCTCCCATTGAGATCGAAGTCGCGAGTGATGAGGTTCTTCGTGCGGCCTTCAAGGGTGAACTCTTGATCGCCGGCCATGCCAGCCACGGTGATCTTTGAGCCGATTTTTGGTCCTTGGGATTTGAGTTGGAACCGCCGCGAACCGATGCTGCCGCTTCCGACCATGTCGCGGTCGGGATCCGAAAACCGGATTTGCACGGGAAGAGCTTCCATAGGCAGACATTACACAGGGCGTTCTGGCGGCCCCAACAGTGCAAGCCGGTGGGCTCAGGGGAAATCGACATCGATCGTGACTGGTTTTCTTGTCATGATGTAAAACATACTTGACACGATGACAAGTGGTATTTACATTGACTTCATGAGCACCGAGCAGGCAGGCAACAACGTGCGGCGATACCGCCGACTTGCCGACATCACCCAGGCGCAACTCGCCACCGAGGTCGAGGTCAGCCGGCAAACCGTTGTGTCGATCGA
>JAYJMJ010265953.1:0-13647 GCA_036873875.1 Laminaria ephemera | reverse complement strand
TAAAACAGGCTGTAAGTATGACCCAATTTTCCGACGCTAGCTCACTGCTTTTTGAGGCTATTGAGATCGTGCGTTCGGTTATTTTGGCGCGGTAGGTCCCGCGAGTGCCTTTCTTGTAATAGACAGCGACGTTGGTGCGGTAGGAATAGAGGGTGTCTCCCCCACCCTCGGCTCCGATCCTAGGATCAGGGTAACTCAGCCACTCGTGTAAATTCGCGAGGAAAACAAAAAATGGCGTCGGGCAATCACGCGATCCGTCGGGGTTAGTGGTTTCGAACACAACACTACAAAGGTTTTTAGCAGCGTTCACCGGCGTTTCCGTTTATCGGCGACGTTTTGTGTGGGTGCTGCCTTGAAGGTACAACATCTGCTACTGTAGCTCCGGTTGTCGCTGGTGTCTTTGTTCACATTCTTTTGGGGAATGCTTTGCGTGCGCGAAGGCGAGATGCTCTTGGGGTGTTGTCTGCATGCCGAGGCCGTAGAACTGGAGGTCAAGTGTTCGTGAGAGGCGCGGACGGAGCTAACTAATAATAACGTTGAACAACAACTTTGGAGTGACTCTTGGCGTTTGCCAAGTATGGTTTGGAGGTTGTATTCCGCGGCTTGCGGTTATTCGGTCGTTGAGTCACACTTTTCGGCGGCGCTTACGTGGGAGCCTAGCGGCGACGAGTCACAACAAAATGAATGGGGGGGGGCGCCATCACCATGCCATCCCCTCGGGGCAGTTTGTGGAGGGAAGATGTGTCCCACAGGCTGCTAGTTAGCACGGCAAATCAAGATGACTTTGGGATATTTTGCTCTTCATAAAGTACCCGCAGGGCGGGGGGGGGGGGGGGGTACTCATTTGTTGCTTGCCTGGGGGGGGGGGGGGTTCTCACAGACCCGTTAGCACGGCACATGAAGCTAACTAGAGATGTTTTGCTACTCAGAAAGTACCCGCGCAGCACTATATAAGGCCAGTCGCACACAGGTTAGCTGCACCGAGCCTGGATCTTTCCAGATGTCGACAATGAAGCTGCCATACCCAAGGCCTATGGTAGGTGGAGCACTTTAAGGACCTTTCATTTTAGCGGCCCAGGGCCACTTGCCCGATTGACTACCCTTCTTTGCAAACCTTATGATTTGGTGTTGCTTTGCTTCGCAATATGCCTCGCCATGGGAAAATGTTTGTTGCGCTGAGCCAACAAAATATATGTCCCTTTTTTTTCTTGCTAGTGGCCTAAACCCGGTAGCGAAAATGGGGTTGTCCCCCCCACCGTACATAGCCATTGCGCGTAAACGTTTCCCGGGAGAGGCACACACGGCCACACTGCAGGCACCGTTTACCGTTTTAGACGGAAGGCTGCACACCTCGGACAGATCAGATCCTATATGACCAGATAGATCCCTGGTCTACATGATCTGCATGGCCTAGATCATGTTGCCGGGTGGGAGCCGCATGATCTGCATGACGTAGCACATACGTGTTCACAGATCCTGCACAACAAATCTTAACGACAGATACAGGATCTAGATGATCTAGATCATGATCTGTCAGACGTGTCGAAGGTAATCGCATGTTGCCCGAGGTTACCGAAGGTTTTAAAGGTTCTAGGTGTTACCGTTATGTTTATAGGTAAGTTGTTTTATCTAACAAGGTGATGTTGGTTATGGTTGCCATCACGGGGATGCCCTCGGGGCAGAAGGGTGCCGCAGCCTAGGCTGCGCCCGACGCACGCACACATGTCCTAGAAAATGGTCAAACGCATATCTCGTAGGGCACCCGAGAACCTGGGACATGGGCGCCGATCGATCGTGGGCGTGTTGCGTGTTAGCTATCGAAATCATGGTGATATTCGTAGCGATATGTGGGCGTTACTATTTTGGGATCGTCAATCGGTTGGAATCGTCAATCTTTTGGGAGAGGAACCGATGCTAGCGTCAAATCCTGAAGAGTGGAATGGCCAGGGAAAGGTCCGACAATACATGACTTTTCGTCACGAGAAACCCCAGTTGACACCATGAACACTAATAGCGAAAAGTAGGACTTTGATATAGTAGTGGCCCCTCTACAGTGCCGGTTGAGTAATGCGGGTTGCCCGCTATAGTGTCGGTGGAATCGCTTGGCACAGAAGGGAACAACCAGTAGTGTCCGTATGCCGAGTAGTGCCGGTTGCCGCTATAGTGCCGGTATTTCTGGCCGGCACATACCGGCGCTATAGGGGGACTACTACCGTATGTACCAGGATGTGTACGTATTGCAAGTATAAGCACGAATAGTAGCTCTACAGTAGGGTCGTAGCCTCAAGTAAGAAGCTAGAACGGTAGTCTATCCCTAAAGCAGAAGAAGCATTCAAAGCACCGTCAGCCTGGTGCGTGGAGACAGCATTCTTCATGAATACAGAACACAATAGGTGCTGTCGTGCTGGATATCACCCCCCCTGCGCGTTGTCTGTTGTTCAATTACAATCTTCATAGCACCGTGCCACGTGGCGGGTTGTGGAAACATTGCGACACGTGGACTCAGCGGAAAACAACCTTCCCACTGCCGCGATCGCAGGCCCTTCAATCGGTAGAATAAAATATATTCATATTACGGTTTGCTGCCCATTCAATCCCCTTCTCTCCCTCTGGGTATTCCTTGAGCTCTGGTACACTGACTTCCGTTCGTGTTCGCATCATCTACATATAGTACAGGTTCTTTGTATCGTACCCCTGCACCCGCTCGCGAGCATCGCAGTCATCAGACTTAATTTACGGATCCTGCTATCACTTGCACCCGCTTACTGATGTTACTGATGGCTCCAGCTTGAGCCATGAGCACGAGCAAGAGCAAGAGGGGAAACAAAGCGACGACAGACTCCCAACATAAAGACAATCACCAAAAAGCTAGGTTAACTGGTCAAGACGACTATTAATAGAGAGTAGAGCTATATCGTTCGATCAGGCTAGAGCTACCGTTCGATCAGAATAGAGCTATCGTTCGATCAGTCTAGAGCTATCGTTCGATCAGTCTAAAGCTAGCGTTCCATTAGACACTGCACAACAACCGTAGCCTCAGTTTACCTTCGTCGACTAAAGACAAGACACAACGGCCTATGAACATGGCACACTACATCGCGCCAACACCATCATACCGCGCTAGGGTCTACAAAAAGGGGTTTCCACCACGGAAAAAAACACCCACAAACAAAAAAAAAGAGGCCAGAAAAAAAGAAACCAGACAATTACTCCAACAAAAACAGCCAACCTACAGTACCATCCCCCCTCTGGTGCGACCGTGAATCACACAACTTCCAACGTCCCTGCTGCCCCCCACTAAATTGCACCCTTGGTCCTAAGACCCACAACTTTCAACGTCGCTGCCGCCCAATGAAGTTACATCCCTGGTAAATTGAGGAATGTATCAGGAACCAACCCACCCGGGGTGCATCAGGAACCAATCCACCCGGGGTGCATCAGGAATCCGCCCGGGGTGCATCAGGAGTGCATCAGAAATCAATCCACGATGAATGCATCAGGAATCAACCCAGCACCGGGTGCATCCAGAATCCACCGGGGTGCATCAGGAACCCACCAGACGTGGATCGAGAATCCACCCGAGGTGGATCGAGAATCCACCCGGGGTGCATCAAGAACCCACCCGGTGTGCATCAGGCATCCACCCGGGGTGCACCAGGAATCCACCCCGCGTGCATCAGGCATCCACCCACCCGGGGTGCATGAGGAGTGCATCCGGGCATTTATCGCTTGATGGCCATGAGGTTGCGGAACAACGAGCGCACCGCCGGCGTGAGCTTGGTCTTGTTGAACAGGTCACCGGCCTGTCGGATGGACTCGGCTCTGGTGGGGTAGGGGTGGATCACGCCCGCCAAGCTCCCGAGGCCGACCTTGCTCTGCATGGCCACGGATACCTCGCTGCAAAAGCAAAAAAAACACACACACACACACCAAGCGAAACAGCGGTGTGAATTAAATTATCTCGCAGTCGTACATACATATGTACCAGGGTATACAATGCCAGGTATGTATTTCAAAGATGCGGCCAGTGGCAAACCATCCAACCATGCCGATATGTTATACAAATGACAGGGACAGCAGAGCAAAACTGAAGAGTAGTTCCTTCCACTTGACGAAAAAAAGTGGGCCGCACAGTAGGACGTAACGATGAGACACATCAGTACGTACGATACTCGTAGGGTGTTTATTTTCTTGCTTCATGGAAATGACAAATGACAGCGGAAATGAGAAACGACGATTATAGAAGATTGACGAACCTGATCATGTCGCCCGCCCCGTCGCCGACAATGGTTGCCCCAAGGATACGGTCGGTCCCACGCTTCACGTGAATCTTCACGAACCCCTCCGTTGCTCCCTCCAAGATCGCGCGGTCGTTGTCGTCGAACTGAAAACATGTCAAAAGTCGGGGACAAGACGTTTATTAACAAGAGGTGAATAGATTAACGGGAAATTAATGGGTTTATGGGGCGTGCAAGATGGCGCGGTCGTTGTCGTCGAACTGAAACGTTTCAATCGACAGGGACAAAACGTTTGACAGAATAAAGAATAATGGATTAATGGGAGATTAATTGATTCATGAAGATGGCGCGGTTGTTGTCGTCAAACTGAAAACGTTTCAAGAGTCCGGGACAAAACGTTTAACAGATTAATGGGAGATTCGTGGATTAATGGGGCAAGCAAGATGGCGCGGTCTTTGTCATCAAACCGAAACGGTTCAAAAATCGGGGACAACCTGTTTGGTGAATGTGTCGTACCTCTTTCGTGAAGGTGTCATAGGCGATTTTGTTGGAGTCCATGTCGCGGGGGTAAAGGCCGACGTGAGCGACCTCGGGCTCGGTGAAGGTTGCCCAGGGGATGAGCAGGTCGCTGAACTTCGCCTTGCCTAAGGAAACGAAACGGAGGTCAAAACGAATTGGGCGGTTGTAAAATAGCACGATTAGCGCTTTCACGACAAACATAAATCAACATTAATTGGGCGGTTGTCAAAGCACGATTTAGCCCTCTCATGGGGCTTTTTGTTTGATCGATAAAAAAGCAGTGGGCTCGACGACGCTATAAAATAAAAATAAAAGCCAACAATTTTTCCAAAGCGGACATTTTCCTGCCCAAGTGATTGCTCTCACGACCCAACACAACAAGCACATCATGCGTACAAATGGCGTTGGCTCAAATAGCAGCAAAGTACGGCAACAAGGGTCAAGCAACCGCACTGCCGCTGTGTCAACGTGATAATGTGATAGATAGGTCTTGTGGAGCATACCTGTAGCTAACGCAAGACGCGGCCCATACCAATATACATAGGATACAAGGTTCCCCTTACAATATGATGTGGTTGGCCTGAAATCCCCGGGGGTGTCGCAAGTTGAAAAGGGGGAGCACAGGCGTTCCTATGAGCTGTAACCAGGTAAAACGCAAAAAAAGCTCTTTAAAACTAAAGTAAATAAAGACGACTAGCCACCGCGCAAGTAACCGGGCAAGTAACACCGACCAGCCCAAACGATACTATACGAGGACACCGGTCTAATACAGGAGGCTCACCGAAGAAAAGAGCGTTGCGGATGACGATTCGGGCCATAAAGTCCGCCGCGTGAGTGAACTGGAACTTCGTGCAGCAGTCCCCCACAGCGTAGATGGCCTGTCGTAGTTCATAGAGGTCGATCGATATACCATACCAGGTAAGGATCAATTCCATGCTTCGTGATAAGAGGTCGATGGATACACCGCAAGGATCAATCACCGTAAGGATCACCATAATGATCAATTCGAGACTTCTTTCATAGAGCGGCTTGATTATCGCGCTGATTCAACCCATCCCACCTAGGTCAACTAGACACAGACATTTTTTTACGGTATAATTTGGCCTGCGGGTCCGGCAGTGTTCACGCTCCTGAGACCGAATAACGGGCAACTACAAGCTCGGTAGCACCAGCAAGCGCTTCAAGCAAGAGGTAGTTACATCTTGATAGTGAATATGTACGATGACGGTTCGCGCTTCGCGCTCTCGGCCTCTGGCGGCTCCTGCGGAAGGGTGATTATATTTCTGCACCACTCAGCGGGATCAGGTCCGGTTGGTAGAGCTGCAGCAAGGAGCTACAGCACGGAGCTACAGCACGCAGCTGACAGCACGCCCTAGCTCCGAGAAAAGGAATCATGTCACAGTCTCGTCTGCGGACCACAGCTGGCATACTAGAAGAGAGAACATGCACAATCAACACGCAATCACTACCGCGTCAAGCACCCCTCAGTCCCTTGAAACCATGCTCCAACGTTTGCGGAGACAAACTGCTTCAACTTAGAGTGCGACAATGTTTGGAGTATCACAGCAGTGAAAGGTTCGGTTTAAACGTTTCTCGAGACAAACCGCTCGGAACTAGAGAGGGATCATTTTTATTAAACATAAAAAATACATAACAGCTACGTATGAGATCGAGGATTTCGTCGAAACCCATCTTTGCAAGCTGTGCGTCGATCATTTTTGCAGGGTCACAGTGAGAGGGTTGGACTACCCCTTTTCCCGCTGCAGAAAATCTCCTATTCTAATTCCAAGTAGTGTGTCCCCAAAACGTGGAAGCAGTCCTAAAAAAGGCGGAAACAACTTCAGCCTACACTCTGTGCGTACTCGCACCTTGTTGGTTGTCTGCAGCTGGTCGTTGACCTTAACGCCATCCTTGGCGTTGTATTCCACACCGGCCTTCTCCAGGCCGACGTTGTTGACGTTGGGCTTTCGCCCGGTGGCCACCATGAGCGCTTCGCACTCAATGATCTGGTGTCGACAACAGACCAAACGAAAACATGTTGTTCAAACATTTAGTTAAAAATATTTCAAGTATGTCCGTCAGCTGTGACTGCGATCGATTAAGTGGTCAATACTCAGCGTTGCAAGCTGCGTGATTTTATACGTCGGCCATTTCATAAAAATGTTTCAACCACTGTAAGTCAGATGTGAGTTCGACCGATACAAAATAACTGATATAAAAAATAATGGGAACATCATGCATTTAATATGATGGTTGATTTCGATCGCAAAGCACACACAAAAATTAAATAATTTTTGTTTTTTGGGGAGGAGAAATAATAACAAATTCATATGTTCTTGTTTTTGGGGAGGAAAAATAGTGGTCGATACCCAGCTTTGCAAGCTGCGTGGTACGTGTTTTATCACATTGGCGACGAATTTTTCGGTAGTGACAAGTGTCTTCGTCCGGCACCTACTCTGTATCATACCTATCCTCAGCACAAAACATTTTATGAAAGAAGCAAAACGACAGTCCCTGATGTTAAATCAACCGGCTGAAGTATTTTTTAGCTAATCGTCCGTAACAAAAGCATGTATTTGGTGTCACCTTTAGCCGGCTATATACGCGCAGCTAACTGGCAGTACACCGGCCGAATATATGGCACGAGAGCCTCATCGCTCCGACCTCCGAGGGAACGTTCGAGCGCGAACGGGTACCCACGTTTGGGTGTGGTATTCAACTTGCCCCCGGTGATAAAGTGACCGTCATTATTAATTTTAATCACCATGTGCGCTGATGTTGATGGGGCGTGTTATCTTTTATGGTGGCGTGTTATCTTGGGGGTGTTATCACTGTGGTTGTAAAGATGAGTGATTATCCATTCAGAAGTAGGGTTAGGGTTGTCTTACCTTCTCGACTCCGTCTTGCTCGACGACGACACGAATGGTTGGGAAGTCGTCTTCGTTGTCGGCTTCGTCGTGCTCCACGCGGATGAACTTGAGGTTGAACAGCAGGTTCATGCCATCACGGATGAGGGACTCCAGCACCACGGCCCTTGCGTCGTCGTCCTCCTGATCAAACACACATAGCAACCACGTGTAACAAGGATGAACATAGCAAGCATAAGCACAACAAGTGCAACAATCATAGCAATCATAGCCAGCATAAAAAAATGTACGACAAGCGAAGAGATCAATCACATTTCGGCTGTACCTGGTATACCTTGCCTGTCATGACTCTATTACTACTTCTACTAGGCTGCTGCTACTACTACTATCATACGTATACTACTACTACTACTACCTTCTACTCCTCGTAAGAGCACTAGTACTACTACTGCTTCTACTACTACTACAGTACTACTACTACTACTACTACTACTACTACTAATACCAGGTACCAGTACATGACAACAGTTATATCATACCAGATAGGCCATTATTATTGACGTTTCACGCAGTTAGTTACCGTGGGCATGATCTGGCCTAAGCGATTACTACTACTACCGGTATACCAGGCATATAACTGTTATTAATAGTTACCTTGGGCATGATCTGGCCTGAGCGGATGAGCACGGTGACCTCTGACCCGAAGCGCTGCATGGCCTGCGCCAATTCGAGGCCGATCGGACCTCCACCGATGACAACCTGCATACGCAAAAACACACAACACACAAAACATAAATTCACAAATGCGTCACGTGAGGGAGGCAAAGTCATGCGTAAGCACTCCAACTGACGCACTCTAATGCAGTACGTACGAACTTGAAGAGCACAGAGAGACCCCCCCCCTTCTGTGCGCCTGGTGCCGGTGCACAGGAGTAGTAAGCACATATCATATGAGCAACCATATTCTGCGCCCGAAGAAATGTATTCGTATAAAGGTTAAACTGCGGTGCTTATTTCTTGGAATAACACCTGCTAATAACGGCTGCACGATGCTCACCAAATGTGTGCCAGGAGACACCTCTTTCACCCTCTGACAGACAGCAAATTCGCCTGAATTTGCCTTGCTGAAACCAAACTACTAGGTTTTAGTGCGGAACGGTCAGCGCTACAACCCTTGACAGCGCATTTAATTTGCACTTGACACCAAACTACCACCAGGTACCTGGTACCAGGGTATGCTTTAGTGTGGAACAATCGGCCCTACACCCTTGACAGCGCACTTAATATATCTTGACTGACACCAAACTACTAGGTTTAAGTGAAGAAAACTCGGCCCTACACCGTTAATTGAAAGCAGCGCATGTTTTCCCTAGGTCGACGTGTCTCCTGACATCGTTGATGCTTACCATCCTTCTGGGCAGCACGGTGAGGTTGAATATGGAGGCGTTGGTGAGGTAAGGGGCCTCCTTCAGTCCGGGGATAGGAGGGAGCGCCGCTGACCCTCCAGTGGCAACGACGGCCCGCTTGAACTTCAGGGTCTTGCCGTTCACCTGAAATGCACAGAATGCATACAGTTTTTAACACAAATAGTCAGTTCAACACACACCCAACATGACAGTAGAGACCAGAACGGTAGGCATCTACAGAAGAATATTTTCCTTTTCAAAACGGTAATGATCAGTGCATTCAATGCATTTTGGGCCAGCATACGATATAATCACTGAATAACACAATTGTTGGGCCAGCTTGCGCATGCTCCATTAATGTTAAGAGTCGGCCGTTCTTCCTGCAGCAAATATCGTGATATGGCAGTGCATATAATATGTGCATTTTGGATCCAATCCATCGACAGTACGAGTACGGCAGAGACAGTTTTACCGTACAAGGAGCATTAGACGGGCACAGCTATACCGAGCGATAGGCATCAGACAGCATAGTCTTCTTGGATTGCGTCCCCGTTTTGAGGACAAAATAGTTTAAACTACTATTAATAGTAGGAAACTAGTATTAATAGTAGTAGAGTGAGACTAGAAGTGAGTCGGTTCATTATTTACGTATTGTAAGGGATAAGGTCAGCTTGGCGTGGCATGGATTGCTTTGATCATGCCGGCATGGGTGGTTCCAACGAAGTGAGTGCCTACACACTACTATTGTACTACTACGTACTATAATGATAATAAACCGTACCTCGATGGTGTTGGGCGAAGAAAACTCGCCGTGGCCGATGTACACGTCGATGCCCAGCTTCGTAAAGCGTTCCGCGCTGTCGTTGTGAGAGATACCCGCCCTAAGGCGACGAAGGCGCTCCATCACCTAAACAACAAGCCATCATAACAATACACAGGGTTAGGGTTAGGGTTTGGGGTTAGCGTTAGGTTAGTGCAAGTGTCCTGTATGTAGTGCCATTCTTGTTTCGGGCACATAAAACGATGTTAATGTCAACACATTCGTCAAGCACGAAACCGGTCTGTGTACGAGTGCGCCGTGGCGGTGCACCTTTCCTAGGTCCACTCTCCGCGAATCGAGTTCGTTACCAGGATGAACGTCAACGAACAAAATCAAGAATAGCACGTCGGGATCAGCAAACCCGACAAAGATTCGTGCCAAACAACGGCAGGGTGCCCGAATGGCATGCTGTTCAAGCCTGTCTTGAGACCACGGACTATTAATAGCTTATACCGATGAGTTAACAAATGTGAGTAGAGCAACAACCATGGTAGAGTGAGGTTTACCAACCCTTTCACTACTGCAAATATTATCCCGCCTGAATTTCGAAGGTTTTTGTCCCCAAACACATGGGAACAGTTCTTACCCCGTTAGACCACCCACGTTTATGGACAAACTGTATGGAAATAGCACGGGATAGTTTTGCAGTGGGTGTAACATGTTCATGAGTATCTTCACGATCTAACCTTGCCGAAGTTGACTATGGCATCACCCCTGACATCCAGAAACAGCTTAGGGCCATGAGTTAATTAACGTGAATAGAGCAACAACCATGGCGGCATGAGGTGTATTCATTGTTTTATACCAGGCAGCAGGTACCAGGAATGTCTTAGCTAACCTTGCCGAAGTTGACGGTGACGTATCCCGTGACTTCCACTCCGTATGCCTCGCTGTTCCTCACGGTGTTGGCCACTCTGGCCGCCGAAATCAGGGCCTTCGACGGCACGCAGCCGACGTTCAGGCAGTCGCCGCCCATAAGATGATTCTCTATCAGAGCCACCTACACAAAAATAGAAAAAAAGCAAACGGCAATGCAGGGCAACAGATAGGATAGGAAGTGTTGAGTTTGGTGACCTAGGTTTCTCGATCACGGGCACCTACCCAAAAATAGAAAAATGAAAGTTCAAGACAAGAGTTAGGATAGGAAGTGACCTATGAGGTGCTTCTCTATCAGAGTCACTTACCGCAAAATTAAAGTGAGAAAGCGGAAACAGTACTAATAGTGCAGCACAAGAGTCAGGACAGGAGGTGTTGAGTTTGGTCACAGCAATGTGACGGGACGCATCCGCATAGCCAGGGCCGGACATTATGCGAGCTTTTCATGCATTTCGGGACGCTCATAATCGCGATTTCATTGTGGTTCCATTCCAGTCCCCCGGATGCATGTATAATACCAGGTAGCTATCTTCGGTTTTGCCCTGCATCTTGCTCTACTGTTGCGCTACTTTGCTGTCGACAACAAAAGTCAAAAGAGTGATAAACCGATCTCCCTCAGGATTTCGCTGGAAATACAAATATGATAAGCTACGTACTACTGCTGTGGCCTGGTTTATGCGGACATGTTGTGCCCCGTGGTGATTGGCTGTAGCGGTGAAACGGCAAACCAACGAACCGCGCACTTTCGTGCAAATTGGCAGGACGCTGGCATGGCCAGCACTGTGCAGGATAGCAGAAAGGCCAACAGGATAGCAGAACGGTCAACAGCATAGCAGAATGGTCAACACGGCAGCATACCTTTGCGTAGACGCCTGCTGAACCCGCGGCGGAAACGAGACCACCGGTGCCGGCTCCGATGGCCACCAGGTTGTACGCCTGCCGAAAGCAAGAGAAAGGGTTGGGTTGGGTTGGGTTGGGTTGGGTTGGGTTGATTTGGTTTGGTTTGGTTTGGGGTGGGGTGGAATTGCCCTGCATCTCTGAAAGGCGGCAGCTCGGGAAAGGCTCTCTACCATAAGGGGTGACGGATCGCATTACAAGTACTGCACCCTACTGCTATAAGAGGACTTCATCGGCGGAATCTATCAATACTGGAGCTGGCAGCCGGACTTTGGTGGCAAGCTACCTTTTGGGACCCATGTAGAGCGACCAAAACCAACACGAGTGACATCCATCTTATCAAGCACCTCGGAATAGCACGCAACAGCAGTACTACCAATAGCAGCACCACGCCGCGCGGGTGTCATGCAGCTCCTTACAGTGCGGTTTGTACACCCCCCTTCCCCAGCACGCCATACCTTGTATATGATACGGCCAATGCTAAAGCCTGTAATCGTCATATATAAGCATTCGATAGTTATGCCTTCTGAAGCCCCAAAACGGTTAGTTAACTTAAGAGCTGTCTACACCTCACTCACCCCATCCGGCTCAGCGTCCTTCCACTTAGCGGGATGCACGTTGTCCAAGAGCGCAGTGTTGTACTCGTCGATGGGAGACACCCCAATGTCGACGAGGGTGTCGATCATGTCGGCATCGCGCGAAACCACCCCTTCCAGATCGGCCTGGGTCAGGGGTTCACCTCCGGAGGTAGTGGGGAACAGACGCGTGGCGAGAAGCGTCCAGGAATCCTGTTCGACGCATGGTGGATAACGGCAACCGCGAGATATGAAGTTGTTAGTAGGTCGACTGAACAAACATTGTCGGGCACACGGGGGAGCAGTTACAGCTGAAGTAGCTATCACAGCAGCAGTAGCCGCCTCAAAATAATGCTTACAGGCAAATGAAGCACGACCCGTCTCAACCATTGTGGTCGAATCTGCAGGAAAAAACACCCAAGAGTCACACCCTGTGAAGAAGTTAAAAAAGCACTCTTCGTACAGTGTCCCCACATTACTGTGTTTTTTGGCGTAGCCATGGTTGACCCACCCTAACCCTAACCCATACGAAATAAAGCCCGAAAAACGTGCCGCGACGTGCCATGCGGCAAAATGGTTGGAAATGTCTAATAATGTGTATCACTGCCTAACCCATACGAAGTGAAGGCCGAAAAACGTGCCGCGACGTGCCATGGGGCAAAATGGTTGGAAATGTGTAAAGTACAGTATTAAGTATAAGTAGTACACTTCCAACAGCGAAGAAAGGGGTGGACACCGGTGTTAACGTGGCCAAGTGACGCCACATATACAGCAACACGAAGAACGAGGGGTCGACAGGACACCAAGAAACCCTGCTATCCGGAACATCACTACGTACTACGAGTACTGCGCTGAGCACCGCAAACAATGATAAAACACGTAACATCCGCGGCCGACATGAAACTGACGTAAAAATATCGACCACTCAGCCGGTCGAACTCACAGCTGACGTATTTGAAATTATTTTATAACAAAAAAGGATACAAGAAAACGTAACATCAGCCCAGTGACACACATCATTAGACATTTCCAACCATTTCGCCCCATGGCACGTTGCGGCACTTTTTTCGGGCTTTATTTCGTATGGGTTAGGGTTAGGGTTAGGGTGGGTCAACCATGGCTACGCCAAAAAACACAACAATGTGGGACACCCCATCTATGCCGACATGAAACTGACATAATCAAACTTGGGTGAATATTTTACCTTTTTGCCGGATTCGTCGGTAGCGACGCCGCCCATGTTGGCGTCTTCCGTGAATCGGTAGAACAGACCGGAGCTTTGGAAAGGGTGGTCCCTCGTCACATGGCTGAAGTAGTCCAGCTCTGAACAATACCAGGTACACAAAAAACAAAAAGGACGGAGAGGCCAAGATGCAGTGATACACATTATTAGACATTTCCAACCATTTTGCCCCATGGCACGTCGCGGCACGTTTTTCGGCCTTTATT
>JAYJMJ010265943.1:0-13648 GCA_036873875.1 Laminaria ephemera | reverse complement strand
TGCGCTACCCGGTCCGAAGAGTGATCCAGATGAACAGGCTTCTAGCTCAGCCTTTGTAAAACTGGATTTAGCGCAGGTATCAACGAAGCAGCTTTCACCGTTATTTGATTGCCAACGTGACTTAACAGAACAGCGTGCAGGACCAAATTTCGTACTGTCAGTGACCTTTTCTACTTCCTGTGCGATCGTCATTCGCAGGAATCGCCTGACCAGGCAGGTACTCTGACCCCGGTCGCATAATTAGATGGCGTGTGAAAAAATAAGTGGCTAAAAGTCATTCGAACCTTTCCATGGTTACTTTTGATCTTGATCTTGCTAAGGGGGCGTTGACGGCAAAGCCAGCGATTGTAAAAAATCAGGGCTTTGCAACTATCTTAAGCAGAGGCTATCCCCATCGTTCAAACTCTGTCAGTAGCAATTGTGATTTACAATTATTCTAACGTAGTAGTACCAATGACAGGCGCGGCTGCACTACTCAATTTTGTGCCATTGACTACCTAAATTGTTTAATGGCTGGTGAGTGACGGGCTTGTTTACTCCAACACAGTGGTGTCTGGCAAAGATCTTAAAGATTAAAGAGCGTCATTGAGACTGACCTTCTGGTGCGTTCTATTGCATTAATCGTAAGCTTGATCCAACTGTTTTTTAGTGGGTTGCTTACGGTACTTTAGTGGTACTACACATGCGGTTATATCCAAACGGGTGATTGACAATGAGCAGGCCTTCGGATGTAGTAAGTAACCGGGCGGTCTCACTACCCGGACATCCGGGGAATACAATATGGCTTTAACGCGAAGGAAGTTTCTGGCTTACGCTGCGACCACTGTGGCGATTAGCGCTTTTGATCCGGTTAACCGTACGTGGATAACCTCAGCGAATGCGCATGCCAGCCTTGTATGTCCGTCGGGTATATCGATACCGGATCTTGATGGTGAACTTACCGTTGATCCTGCCGCTCTTGCCGAGGCTGCGGATGACTTTGGCCATATGGTTAGCCAGACGCCTCTCGCAGTTTTAAGGCCTGCCTCCGAGACCGACATCAAGCGAGTGATCAGGTTCTGCAAGCGCCATCGTATCAAGGTGGCAATGCGTGGTCAGGGTCATGCAGTATCAGGAGAAGCCCAGGTTGACTGTGGCATTGTTATTGACTCGCGTACGCTGAATACCATTCATAGTATCGACGCCAATGGTGCGGTCGTAGATGCAGGTGTTACCTGGCGTGAGTTGACTCTTGCTGCATTGGAAAAAGGCTACACGCCAAAGGTGCTGGCCGACTATCTGGATCTAAGTGTTGGTGGTGTTTTATCGGTTGGCGGGATTGGCGGCAACATGAATCACTTCGGTTCTGTCGCTGATAATGTCTATGACATTAGAATGGTCACAGGTCGTGGTAAAGCGATTGATTGCTCGCCATGGCATAAGCGCGACTTGTTCCAATCGGCGCTTGCGGGGTTGGGTCAGTTTGGAGTGATCACGCGGGCTACCATACCTTTGAAGCCTGCCCCGTCGTTAGCCAGAATATATGAATTGAACTACACAGATCTGCATAGCTATCTTGAGGATCAGCGTGTACTGGTCAATGATGCACGTTTTGATTATCAGGAAGGACAAATCGTCCCTGCTGCCGGCGGTGGCTGGGCTTATAAAATTGAAGTAGGCGTCTACTACACGCCGCCAACAGCACCAGACGACAACGCCTTATTGCAGGGTTTGTCACCGGATGCAGGCAGCATTACCACAGATTACCCCTATTTCGTCTGGCTTGACCGAGTCTCTTTTGCGGAGTCAGCGTTGCGTGATCTGGGATTGTGGGATACGCCTAACCCCTGGTCTGATCTATTTATTCCTGATGCCACGATTGAATCTTATATTGCTAATGACGTGATTCCCTATTTAACGCCGGAATCGGTTGGAGCCGGTCTGGTGTTGCTGTACCCGTTTCGAAGAAAGTTGAATCGAAGGCCATTCTTCAGGTTGCCCCGGGGCCGTGTTTGTTGGGCATTCGATATACTGCGCTTTCCTTTCGATCCGACATCAGCATCTGCTCTGCTGGATGAAAATCGACGGCTTTTTGATACGGCGGTCGCAAGTGGTGGCAAGCAATATCCTATCGGAGCTCTGGAGCTTTCACCATCTGATTGGGCTGACCATTATGGCCGTAGACGATTTAGAAGGTTCAAATCCAAAAAGCATCGCTACGATCCCCGAAATATTATGACACCCGGCCAGGGTATCTTTTAATATCGCTTTTGCCGGTGTGCAGAGGTAGTCCCGGGGCTGGTGATTTCACAGCGCTGCCCACAGTTCGCATAGACACTGATGGCAGCAGCCGGGGCCGGGATGGGGAAAGATCTTGCAGAATTGATTACTAATTCACGGGAGCCCCCACTATTCAGGCTGTGAAAGTAGAGTGGGGCGCAAGGATCGTTACCGGTAATTCAATTACGTACCGCGGACGCAGCAAAGCCCATTGAGACCTAAGCCGTCTCAGTAGACACAGCTCGGCTATTTATTGAGTCCAGTGCTTTACCTATCTGCGAGGCGGTAACCGGCTTTGAGTATAAGTATCCTTGTATGTAATCGCACCCCAACTCCTTCACTTTTTGTTTTTGAGCCTCTGTTTCTACACCTTCTGCCACAGTGGTTAGATTAAAAGCTTTTGCCATTAATACAATGGTTTTTACCAGGGAGTTATCATCGGCTGTGTCATTCAGCTTGTCGACAAAAGCCTTGTCTATTTTCAGAACATCGAGTGGCAGATCATCTAAATATTTGAGTGAAGAATATCCCGTGCCGAAATCATCGATAGCGATCTTTATACCGGCGTCTCTCAATTGTGATAACCGCGTGACAACAGCATCGATATCTGACATTACCACTGATTCGGTGACTTCAAGTTCCAACAGACTCGACGGGTACTGATGCTTTTCAAGGAAATGCATCACCATAGTGACGAACTCTTTTTTGGTGAATAATTGCGCTGATACGTTTACCGCAATTCGAATGGTTCTGCCTTGCTTGATAAAAGCCCCTCCCAATCGACAGGCCTCTTCAATCACCCATGAATCGATTTTCCCGATCAGCCCTGTCTGTTCAGCCGTTGATATAAAGCCGGCGGGTGATACGAATCCGCGATCAGGATGAATCCAGCGGATCAATGCCTCTACGCTATCGCAGGTTTCTGTACGACAAGATACCTTGGGCTGAAAGTAGAGTTCGAATTGTCCACGTTCAATTGCCTGCTTTAGATCAGATTCCATGAGCATGCGTTGTTCGTATTTAGTGACGTCAGAGAATCGGAACATTGAGATTATTCCGCCGCCTTTGTCCTTGGCGCTGTACATCGCAAGATCAGCGTTCTTTAGTAACCCGGTCATATCCAGGGCATCGTCTGGATGGTAGCTCAAACCGATGCTGACCTCTATGTGCAAGCATACACCGTCTATATTGAATTCACTCTGGAAGCAATCAGCAATTTTTTGCGCAACGCTATTTCCACCATCGCTACTGTTTACTGACGGGAGGATAATCGCAAACTCATCTCCGCCCATTCGAGCAACTGTATCGAGTGAGCCGCAGCAGCTTTGCAGACGAGCTGCCACTGATCTTAACAGGCCGTCGCCAATGGTGTGACCGTGTTGATCGTTGACATCCTTGAATGAATCAAGGTCCAGATAGATTACAGCCACGCCCGGGTCAGTGCTTGATCGCTGTTCGATAGTATCCGCCAGTCGTTTATCAAACAGTAGTCTGTTGGGTAGGCCAGTGAGGCTGTCGTGGTGCGCCTGATATTTCAACTGGTTCATCAAGTCATATCGATGCAGTGCGGCTGAGGTCTGGCTGCCAATGATATTAAATAAGCTGATATCGTTTTGGGAAAAATCTTGTTGATCAATGCGACGGTACGCAAACATTAATCCCCATGGCTGCATGTTGTGGATCAAAGGTATGCATACCATTGATCCCAGTTTCATTTCTGCTCGAAGTTGATGTGCGCCAGTGCTTTCTCGTGGGTCCTTCGCTCCTCGTTTGATAAACACTGCTTGCTGATTCTTAATGCACCACATACCCACCGGCTGAGAAGTGATTGATGTTCCGCCCAATTCCGCTTGTCTTAAGGTGCCCTGATCGTCCTCCCAACCGACCAGCGGTTTCAAGCCGGTTTTTTCCTGATACCGATATATATGTACCTTCGAGGTGTTGAACGTGCTGACCATCTTTCCGCACACGTGATTCAGTAGTGGCATTAGATCTGTGGAGCTGTAGATCGCCTGGCATAGTTCGTTGATGGCCTCTGTGCGGACTAGCTCCCGGCGGGTGTGTTCATGCAAATTTCTATTTTCAATCGCTACCGCAACCAGTTGTGCAAACTTATTCAGAATATCAATCTGATCATCAACGGAAGGTTTGTCTTTTCTATACACAAGACCAATCACCCCGACAATTTCCCCTGCAATTCTGATGGGGATGCCAGCCCCTTGTTTTACAAACTCACGCTCTGGTATTTTCAGGTAATGTTGCTGGTAGTCATTGATCACAATTGTTCTATTCGTTCTCCATACCTCGCCGCAGAGGCCCTCTCCGCGTTTGGGCTTCAAAGATACAAGACCATCCGAGCCAGCGCTCGCTGCAGCAGTCTCAAGGTAGTCGCCTGATTCGTGAATCATGGCAACAAACGCGTGGTCAGCGCCGGTGATGTTACATGCGCTATCCACTACTCTCTGCATTAAAGAGCTCAGATCGTGGCGATCAATGAGTTCAACAGCGACAGAAGTAAGTGCCTCAAGTGCTTTGTTGGTATCAGATAACTGTTTCTGCTGTTGCGCTATCGCCAGATTTGCGTTGCGTAGACTGGTAATATCCTGGTAGACAGCAACGTCGAACACTTCTCCATTAGCAATTTTTACCTTTTTATGTTTGCGGGATAATGTGCGGATATCACCAGTTGAGTTTTCAGTGATGATGGCATTGTCCAGCAAGCGTTCGCAGTCGGCTGCTATGGAAGATTTAAGCGCGTTAGATGTCGCGGCGGGCGCGTCAGTTAACCTGTCCAGGCTTTGCTGATCATAGTCATCACCAAGAAAACCTCTCAGTGGTTGGTTGCCAAAGGCTGTTTGACCGGCTGCGTCTGTCGCGTACACAAGATCGGTTGTGGAATCCAGTATTTGGTGTAGTAGCTGGTAACTGTCAGGGCCCGTTAGCTTCATTAGGGCAACTTCCTCTTATTCCCTTGGGAAATAGCAAATAATGCGATGAATACATATAGTGATTTGCGCGGGTATGAACCCGCGAAGTAGCGAGCTAGAACTGTGCCGAAGTGCACAGATTTATCATTACCTGAAATGTCGGATCGGTGTTGGATATGTCATTGGTTTAATTTATTGCAGCAGAGAGAGGGGGATCTATTGCTCTATTACACCCGCAAGTGATGATAGCAACGGTGTACGAAATATAGGTGACTAGACAGGTTTGCATCGAAGCATTGCGTGGCATTGTAAGACCTGCAAAAACAACACTGTTGATAGTGGGGCAGCAAAGCAATCCCTTAATCTCACTATTATTTTTCTTACAGGTTGTTACTGTGATTGTTTTGTTTCATTGCGCTTGAGTATTTAGAGTCTGTAGCGTTGTTTGTGATCAAAAAAATACAGGTGTTATGTGAGTCTTGCAATTACAGCCGTCATAGTGTCGGCGAATATTATTGATCAGCAAGATGGCAGGGCATACTATGTTGTATTGCCAGGTCAGTAGCCGGAGAAGCATGGTTGATTTCAGTGTGTAAAACTAACCGTGCGCCTTTTATTGTTTTCGCCTCGCAGATCCTCCAAAATCCGCTGTATGAATCAACTTCTGATCACACCTGATTTTCAACTGATCCCGACTTGCCTGATCGAAAACCATCAGCCTGTACATCTTGAGCTCGGTATTTGTACACCCGTATGCCCGGGGCCCTATCCGTTAGTCATTTTTAATCATGGATCAACCGGAAGCGGGCGCAACCCCCGGCTATATTCGCAGACGGTACATCAGCCGGCAGTAAGCAGGTTCTTCACTGAACGGGGCTGGATGGTGGCCTACCCGCATCGTCGTGGTCGCGGAAAATCTGAAGGTTCCTACCAGGAAGGACTTGGCAAACCCGGCCGTGGCTATTCATGCAAGCCCGAGGTTTCACTGGCGGGCGTTGATCGAGCAATGGAAGACCTTGACGCCGTGATGGACTACATCGCCACACGGTCGGATGTTTTGCACCATAAAATTGTACTGGCGGGCGTTTCGCGTGGCGGTGTGTTATCGGTGGCTTATGCCGGTTATCACCCAGAACGATTTATCGGTGCGATAAATGTCAGTGGCGGCTGGCTGAGTCGTGACTGCAAGGCCACGTACGGCGCGGTTAATCAATCGGTATTTGTGCGCGGTGCCGACTTTCCCGGCCCAACACTGTGGCTGCACGGTGTCACAGACTCCTACTACGGCATTGGCCACTGCCAGGCAAACTTTGATGCCTTTAGAGCGGCTGGTGGTCAGGGGCAATTCTACGCGTTGCGCGCAGGCCATAACCTGATTAGCCGTGACGAATTATGGGAGCAGCCATTGAACGATTATCTGGCAGCTATTGATAGTGACTCTGCAGTAACTCAACCATCATGAAACCGATCCGTATAAAACGCGCCCACCTGCACAATCTGAAAAATATTGATATCGATATACCGACCGACAAACTCGTTGTCGTCACCGGCGTCAGTGGCTCTGGCAAGTCATCGCTGGTGTTCGACCTTTTGTTTGAGGAAGGACGCAGGCGCTACCTGCAAGCGATCGGTGTGCTCTCTGAGTTGGGGCAGGAAAAAGGCGCTGATCAATTATCGGGTTTGCGACCGACCGTTGCTGTTAAACAAAGCCTCACTCGTCGCAGCAACCCGCGGTCAGTGGTTGGCACAAGAACAAACTTGCTCCATTACTTTGGCATGCTGTACGCCGATACGCATAATCAGGTGCTCGATGCTGAAGACGCTGTTGGTGGTTCGCATTTTTCGTTTAATTCCCCCGTTGGCATGTGTCTTACCTGTCAGGGGCGCGGCCACGAATTTAAATTAAATTTTGCAGTATTGTTGCCGGAAAAAACCACAACCCTGCCAGAGCTGTACCGATATGCCAATATGCACACTACCTTTAAAAATCGTATGGAAAAAATCAGCAAGCGATTTGATTTTGACCTTACCACGCCGTTCTCGCAATTACCCGAAGCGATACAGCATATGGTGCTCTATGGTCGCGACCCCAATGGCGCGCAACTCAGTGGTCTCGACGTTAACTTGCAATACAGTTTACTGCGAGGCGCGAATATCAACAACGCGATGGTGGCCGAGGTGTGTACAGCGTGTGGCGGCGGTCGTCTTAATCAAGAGGCACTCAGTGTAGAAGTGAACGGTGCGCGTTTTAGTGATATCGCTAATATGTCAATTCGGGAGCTGGACGGCTTTGTTAATTCACTGCCCGAAAACAAAAAATCAAAAGAAAAAGAAAACACCAGCACACGCGATATGATTCTTGATCGGATCAAACACATTATCGCGGGCCTAATCGATGTGAAGCTGGGCTATTTATCACTCTACCGCCCGGTGCCCACCCTGAGCGGTGGAGAGTCACAACGATTGTTTCTGATGTCTTTCCTGGAGTCAGACATAGAGTCTCTAATTTACATCTTCGATGAACCCACTACAGGCTTACACGAAATTGAAAAAAGAGAACTACTGGCGAAAATACTGGAGCTGAAAGCACAGGGCAATTCACTGATACTGGTAGAGCATGACAGCTATTCGATTGCAGCCGCAGAGCACATCATTGATATAGGCCCTCTGGCTGGTAATCAGGGGGGGCATGTTGTCTACCAGGGAGACTACGAAGGGTTGCTGGCATCCAGTGAATCATTAACCGGCCAGTATCTGTCAGGCACTCTGCAATTACCTGTCCGAACCTTCAGTGCTGGTGTCAGTGATTCCACTCCGCGGCTGGTTTTACAAAACGTGAATACAAACAACCTTAAGGCTGTCACAGCACATATTCCGTTAGGTAAAATGGTGGGTGTTGCCGGGGTTTCCGGTAGTGGTAAAAGTTCGTTAATATCCGATACCTTAGTACCGGTATTGCAGCACTGTTTCGAACAATCGATAGCTGAAGACGAAAGTGACCAGCCATCAGTACCGACTCTATCGAAACCGGCGCCACGCTATGAAGCGATCACCGGTGCAGAGCAGATCTCGCGCTGTGTGCAGGTAAGCCAGGAACCGATCGGCCGTCGCACCGGATCAAACCCTGCAACCTACCTTGGAATCTGGGACAGGATAAGGCGGATTTTTGCCAAAACAGACACTGCCAGGGCACGTGGATTCAGTGCCGGGCATTTTTCATTCAACACAGCATCGGGGGCCTGCGAACACTGTGGTGGCAGTGGCAAACATCAGCAGTGGCTGGGTAGCATGTGGATGAGTTATGAATGCGCAGGCTGCAAAGGACAGCGATATCAGCCCACCGTGCTTGAGGTGCGATACAACGGCCATACCATCACTGACATACTCAATTGCTCTATTGCAGACGCCATCGTCATTTTTGCAGAAGACAAACCCATTGTACGAATGCTTGATGTACTGGTGCAAACCGGCATGGGCTACCTGACACTGGGCCAGCCAACATCCACCCTCAGTGGCGGCGAAGCGCAGCGCATTAAACTGGCAAAGGAGCTAGGGCGCCGGCGTACTTCGGCCAACAGTTTGTTTGTACTAGATGAGCCAACGACAGGTTTAAGCCTGCACGATGTAGCACAGCTACTGGCCCTGCTTGATGAGTTAGTCAGCCAGGGCAATACCGTGTTAGTTATCGAGCATGACCCGGTAGTCTTGTCCCGCTGTGATTGGTTGCTGGAACTAGGCCCCGGCGCAGGGAGTGACGGCGGGCAACTGGTGGCACAGGGTTCACCTAATGAGCTTCGGGTCAACAAGCGTTCCGTGATTGGTGAGTTCTTGATTAGCGAGTGAGAAAGCCCTGTTTTCTTACCTCAGATTACTTTGTTGAGCGACGAAGTTAATGTGCTTAACCTGTGGCATATATAGCGGAGAAGTACGTCTCTTGTGTTGGATGGTGATGTCGCTTATTCTGAAATTTGAGTGCAAGTATGTATTTCTTTTAGCAGGTTATTCAGGGAGTGAAGCGTGAGTTGGTGGAGTTTTGTGGGTGCGGTGGCAGATCGTGTAGCTTCAGTTCCGATGGATACGCACTATGGTAGTCGACGAACGCTTGAAGATGCTGGTGTGTTTGGCAAGGATGTGCAGCAAGCCAATGCAGAGTAACGCGAACGAGTCGTAAGTTTGATTAGGCGTGTTATAGATAACCATAGATACTTAGAGCGGTTGGTTCAAATAGTTATTGAAGACTTCAGTCGTCGACTCAGTGATGAATCAATAGAGAAATTGCAGAATAAGGCATCGAATATTGGTTTGACTTTGAGTGGTCGGATGTCCACTCAGTTCCTGATATCAAGTTTTCTTGGTAAGGAGTTGGTCAGGCGCATTGCGCTAACCGGCGTGACTGCTTTGGTTGCAAGGGTGGGTGTGGGGTTGGCACTTTCAGCCTTACTGGTTCAGGGGCTCGTAGAACGTGCATCCAATGCATCGCAGAGTTTGCAGCGTGTGAATCCCCGTGTATCCAGAGAATTGCGAAATGTGGATCTCGACATGTTGTATTTCCTGGTTGAAGATAGTCTTGCACCGTTTGTAGCGTTCGACGGTTCTGATGAGGCATTTGAAGCAATTCTTAAGCGGCTGGATGGACTGTGATCCTAAAATTTCTCACCGGGTTTCTCAGGCATGTGATCTTTACCATGTATTGCGTTGCCTTGCTCGCGTGTACTATCGCCTGTTATTACCTGCTACGCGAAAATGATGTGTCAGCGATCTATCGTTGGATAGCTGTAGCAGCAATCATAGTTGTTGGTTGTGGAATATATGTATTGGTAGTGCGTTTGTTTTTTCCGGCTGAGTTAGAAAAGAAGTAGTCTGCTAAATACCGGATGATCTGGTTTGGATTGCTTCGGTGTTGTGTTTCAGCCTGAAAAGCAACCCCTCAGACCTGTCTGGCCTCAGGGATTCAGGTGCCCCGAACGAAGGAAGTTCGGAGTCACAATCGTCGGGGTTAGTCACAGTTCTAGAGCTGCAAGAGTGTGCAATACACTAATGCGGGTTTCCTCTGCCTGTCTTCATGTCTTCGGTTGTTTCATCGTAGTTACTGGTCACCATGCCGCGATATTTATCGGTTAAAAAGTCAATGGCATCTGTTCTCTTGGTCTCTGCGTTGTCAGCACTTCCTGTGAGAGTCGCCGTATAACTGGCTGTGAACCTGGCGGCAGCATACATGATCGACTCACACACATCTTCTGGTGTAGCCCCTGCCTTCATTTGTTCGTTCGACAAGTGAATAAACGCATCTGCTCTTTCGTAAAATTTACCATCTGATTTTGTGCTCAAGTTTTGTTCCTCAGTGTTTGTGTTCACTCCTGAAAAAGTTGAGTAAACAAGCTAAAAAAAGTAGAAATCGTAGTGTCAGTTTAATCAGATATTGTCTCAAATACTGAAGCTGGTTCCAATACCTCTATCGAGAATCATGATGATAAGCCATAGGGGGCTCCTTGAGATGAACCCAAAAAGCAATTTACCAGCAGTTGTTACCGTTACCGATGGCAATCGACAGCGACCAGTCTTGACCAGGGCCCTATATCCATATTGTTCATTGGCTATTGCATAGAAAGGGGGCAGGTAGTGGTAGTTGGCGTCAATGTATGGCACTTTTTCTCTAGCATGGTTTTTCCATTCGCTTTAGAATCGAATTTTTAGCGTAAAGATAGTAACCCCATGGACTGCTGGCAGTTATTAGGGCTTGAACCCAATGCCGATGTGAAGGCAATCAAGCTTGCATACTCTAAGTTACTAAAAAAAACACGCCCCGACGAAGATCCTGAGGGTTTTCAAAAGCTGCGCGAAGCCTATACAAATGCGCTAGCTGCTACTCACTCGGCACCGAATCGGCAAGGCGACTTCAATACGGAATTGAATCAGCCAGATAAAAGCAGTGTCGAACTGCCTTTCATCGACTCCCCGGAGGCAGTGTCCCGGAGCACAGAGGCAAGCGCGATTGTTTTGCCGGCAAACCAACCGGATGTAGCTACCGACGGTTTGGCGGTTGAATGGATGGAATTCATCGGAACAGTTGAAGGCCTGTTAGACGACCCTGAAAAGCTGAATAGCAAGAAAGAATGGAAAAATATCCTGAGTTCACCAATATTGGTGGATCTTCAGTATCGCGATACCGCAAGTGAGCGGATATTCTGTCTGCTTGCAGATGTGTGTCTGGATGAAAAACGTAACCCTGAGGAAAAAATCGATACCGATATCCTGCACTATCTGAGCGAAGAGTTTCAATGGGAGAACCATAAATACCATCTGTTATTCCGGTTCGGGGATAAAAGGACAGACGCGGTCTTTATTCATCTGGATGAAAAATCGATCGACAGGACCTTTAGACTTGTTGGTATTGCTGGTTCGTTGCTTGGCCTTTTAGTGATGGTGTGTGGGTATTATAGAATTTCGTTTTTTGCTGTGATTTTTACAGCGGCTGTTCCCGCTACCGTTCGACGGCTCTATGTGAAGCGATGGCAGACTAAAAGGCAGGGCTTTAGTGACGGTGGGGACACTGAATTTATCAATGGGAACAAAACACTACACGCCTTGTTCGTCTATTTGTCTATGTGTATTGTTGAGGCGCTGTTTTATGGGATAGGGTGGATGATAAGATTTGCCGTTGATTATATTGCCAGGTAGTCAAAGCCTAAGCTCTCACTGAGGGCAGGCATGAGGCGCGGTAATCTTGCGTTCTAAAGTGGTATGAACGGTTAGAAGGATCCCCTGCGTGGTAGCAGCAAAGATTGGAGGTCCCCTGGTGTTCGTGGGGCATCAGGCTAACGTATTAGCTGATTCTGATATGTTTTGTGTTTTCCTTCCAGCAGTGCAACACCGTAACCTTATTAACATGCCTGGCTACGTAGGGTGCACGGAAGATATTGCCCCCATCTGTGAGGCAGAGTTCGTATGCACTGATATACCGTTTCGCTTTACAGCAGTGGTAAGTATGAAATTTAGGTTTTTGGCATCTCTCGCGATTCGCGTTTTCTATTTCGCGTAGCGCCAAGTTTAGTGGCCGTGTAGGCGGTGACTATCTGTGTGCGTAAACTAGCCTGCATTATTCATGAGGAATCATCATTCAGCGGAAAGAGTGCAAAGCAGGTCGCCTGATCAGGCGAGATGTGCAGCAATGTTTTCGTCTGATGGTGAATAGACAGACTGCTATTTTGAAAACGGTGCCAAAATGACAATCTATACCTATAAAAAAAGCATTTTCCTAAGAATCATCTGTCGCCTTGTGAATAATGCAGGCTAGAGCAGTAAACAAACTGACAGCACGCACACTGTGTATCTGTATTTTTTGTTACACGGTGCGGAAACAACCCATTAATCACGGCAGGTAAGTTGGGTGTCACGAGTCAGGGTCATCTTCCATATAATGCAAAAAATAATACCGACTCACTCCCAGAATGGTCCTTCTTTTATTCAGGCTTACCTCTGCATTGTCTACAGTTGGTTGCTGCTGTGTCATTCTAGCCCGAACTACACTTCCATCACTCAGCCTGACTCTTACCCTGGGAAGACTGCCTAATTCTGTTTGTACGGCAGTTAGACTAATTGTTCTACCCTGTATTATTTCGCTATAGATCGGGAAAAATAGCAGCCCATACCCAAGCAACAGAATTAGTAGTGCAAGGAGCACTAAACGCTTTTTCCGGATGGTACGTTTCTCCTCAGCGTCAAGTTTGTTTTTAAGTTCAATTCTCATTATTAGTAAAAAACGCTGTAGATAAACTCGATGCTTCCCGGACTGTCGTTCAACTTAGTCGATTATTTGCAACTGGTAGATTGGACTGGCAGAGCCCTACGGGACGATAAACTCGCCCTTGCACAAGTGAGACGTCAACTCATAAATTGTAAGAAAGGAAACCATATAAAAATTTCATGATGAACGGCTATTGCAGATGTTCCCTGGTTTGTAAGAGGCGATGGCCAAATTCTACTACCTGCACCTTTAGCCACTGAGTTGAAGGGCGTTTGGCAAAAAAAGGATGGCAGATCACTGTCATGTCGAGTGCTGGTAATCCCGGAGGTGGTTTGACCAGACGCAAGGGCAGCATTTGACAGAGTAGAATAGCCAGTTGTTGTGGCAGGGTCATTATGGCCTCCGTTTTTTCGACAATGCGGGCTGCGGCAAGATAGTTGAGGTTGCGCGAGACAAAATGTCTTGCCAGGCCCTGTTGTTCTAGCCAGCTATCAATGCGACTACTTTCTCCACCACCGATCAGGTCAACAAATACGACATGGGGCGATTCAACATATTGCTCCAGGCTCAATTGGGTCTCAGCATTTTTGTTGCGCTTCCCGACAAGGCAAACCTGTTCCTCGGAGATCCAGGGATCTTTTATTAGATGTGAAGGCATCTCCTCCGTCTCATCCAGGCCCACCAACAGGTCAACACTGTGGTCCTCCAGACGCTGCGC
>JAYJMJ010265934.1:0-13649 GCA_036873875.1 Laminaria ephemera | reverse complement strand
CCAACGTTAGGGCGGTTGCCGCAAAAAACGGGGACTGGGTCCCATTTCAGTGCGGCAACGGCGCTAAAGTGACACCGGACCTAATACTGAGCGGTTCACCTATTGTGCACGCCTCCACGTCACTACGTACGTTAGTTCAGTACGGGGCAGCAGCAACACAGCAGTAGCACCCAGCTCATGGACAGTAGTACAACAAAGCTCATCTGGCTATACCTTGCTGCAGCCTATTGTACATGGCCCTGATACTCGCGATCTCTTCATTATTCTATAATTTCCTGTGGAGCTCTGATCCACGTTTGTGCAGTCCCCGCACTACTCAGGTTAGCTGCGATGTACTCCAAATCTTATAATACCCCTGTAGTGCGGTATCGCAGAATATGAGGACCCATTTTGGTACGATACCGCACTAATCCGGGGTTGGTCGGGGTCCTGCTTTACCGTGGTCATTATCGCTCGGCACGGCACCGCACCAAAGAGGGACCACGATACCGCACTACTTGTAAGGACATTGCGGCATCAATCATTCGACTTTGACTTTGGGCGACTTTTGTTTTCTTGTTGTATCGTATACCAGGTATCGTATCGCAATTCAGTCGTAAATGCCACCCCACAGAAATAATTGCGTATTATTCGGGCGGTTTCAATTTCGTAATGATTGTCCGGGTATACGCTGTATCCTGTCTGTCAGCCTTCAACAAGTTTTGGCTTACGATATTGGGAATGTATTGAATTGATTCACATGGTTTGAGATTCTTTTATCTTGAAGCAAGGTCGGAGAGGTCAAATTTGCTCTCAACTGCTCAAGCTTTTCGACATGCTGTTGGTGCACACTCTACCCCTGCTTTTCCATTCCGTCGCCTCTCTATAGGTCCTGCCACGTAACGCATCAAAGTAGAAGCCTGTATGCAGTTTATTACTCGACCCAAATGCTTAGCAACATATGCGCGTACGTCAGACAACGAAGCCACGCCGACCCCGCACATCCATCCAAAGACGGTGGAACTTCGCGCAAGTGCGGTAGTAAATACAGCGATCTAGACAAGATACATATGGCGGGAAAGAATGGCACATTTGGATGATCGTAACCATTTTTTCTGGTTTTGCATGAAGACCCCTCAACCCTGGAAAGCGCTCAATGGGAGCGATCGAAAATGGCAAAACGTTATACTGCGCCCGAACTCCAAGAGGGGGGTTCGCGTAGGCGTTGGTGAAGAGGAGAGCGAGCAACAGGACGACGAAAATGGAGGCAGACTCTTTGTACATTGCTCTAACCGGTTCTGACCTCCTGATTATACCTTCCATTATTTTTTGCTCGTCGTTTATCTGGTTTCGAGCCCCATCTACCTTCGGTTTGGCAAACCTTAATTGGAATTTTACTCGGGGCATTTATTAATTAGTGAAAGCGTTAATACTCCCTGTAGCACGACCGCAGCTGTGTTTGCTGCACGTACAGCGGAGTGTTTTGAGGATTTCTTGTTTTTTCATGTGACAGATTACGCGTGGCACGATAGATATAACACTTTTTGGATATTTTGTTTCTGAATGACGGAGCTCCTTCATCCAAAATCGTCGGAATGTCGTTCTATTTTGTCAACCTATTTTTTGTTTCGTACCTAAGCCATGGGTTTGTTCATCGGGGTGCACTTTCAGTTAAATCAAAATGGGTTTGCGCGTGAGGTTCGGAGCTCCTGAAGTCAGGAGCCTGAAACAAAACAGATGCACCTCTACCGTAGAACCTGTCTTAGCCACAATATATTGTGCAGTCGACGCCACTGAACAAAACACCAATAACTTCTTCAGCCGTGATGTACAATATTAAAAAGTCTATGCAACCGCCTACTCAAATCCCGACTACAAATTGTACCAATCAACCCAGGGGCACACATGGATCTGAATACGTTACACCACACCATCAACTAGTCCCCCCATCCCCCTCATCCCAGTCCCGCCAATATGGAGCCCCCCCCCCTGCAAAACAAGTTTTTTATTTTGGATTGTTGTTCGGCGTTAGCCAAACAAAAGTAAACTGCGTTTTTTACCATTTTCCGGTACAGGGGAAACCCATCACAAATGCCGCTACATAAGGCCTGCACTCATTAGTCAAAGCACCGCTATAACGCCATATGGCCACGAAAGCCTGGGTACAATGACATACAGTCAATCTCGTTTCCAGGCACCTTTTTCCGGCAATTTATTCAACGTTTTCTGGTGTGCAGAGCAATGCTACCACTAAATACTGTAGATACGCCTACGAGACGAGGGCAAAAGTCATCCCCGTCAACAATTACAGAACGAAAAAACAACACCATACGACTCACGGAGGAGCAACATGCGACCAATAGAGCATGTTGGAGCCGCTTCGTAGATTCGTATCACGTGTGCTCGAACCCACGGAACAATTCGGGCAGTCGGAACATGCCAATGACGTATCGTGTGTATGAATAATATTCAGTACACGAGTATTTATGCGACCACTGCGAGGAGAGAGTGAAACGTGAAATACTAGTAGACTATTGCCGTATCTGACGTAATTAGCCACCTCGGGTGGAAGCTATATAGCGTTCTGCTTTTTTATCACTCGCGGTTGTTTCCGGTGGCGGGGTTGTGTATCTAACGTGCCCCGGTGATAACGGATGTGTTTTGTTCGAGGTTTGACATATTTACCACCGGGGGGTGGTTCCTAGATGGGGTTGATAACGGCGGGGGGTGACAGCGGTACAACGGTTAATTTTTGGCACACGTCGCACACCCACCCCGGCCGCAGGGGGTTGATACCACAAGCCGCGACAATTTGGCTCAGTTTGACGTACCCAGGCAGCTGCTAGGGGGGTGATAGCAAGGGGGGTGCTGCTTCTGCCGGAGGACTTGACGCTGCTGACGCCGGGGCTTGAGGCGCGACGAGCTGTGCCTGGACCACAGACTCTGTGGCTGGCGCAGCACTTGCTTCTGTGGCTGGCGTGACACTCATTGCCGTGGCTGCCTCGTCTAGCCCTGCTGCCGGAGATAGAGGCGCAGGTGGTGCAGCCGGGGTGGTTTGCGGATGGACGAAGAACGAAGCAATACTGGCCCCGCTCGTGGCTACCGGCGCGGCGCCAAACCGTTTCGGGGCAGCAGACTTCTCCGGGGGCACAGCGGCGTTCTGCCGACGGTGATAGGCCGCCCGTGCGGAAGGACTCTCTGCCCCTGTTTGATGTTGTCGTCGTTCTCGATGACATGCGCTGCCAAACGATATTGGTACTACCGGCGCTTTTGTGTGTCTAGGGCCCTGGGAAATGCTGTTTGGGATGTTTGGAAGGCGTATGGGCCCAGGGGGTGGCTTCTATCGTACCCCGGTGATAAACGTGAAGTAGTTGTGTTATTTTATCACCGCGGATGGTTCCCTGTGTTGGCGCGGTATGTAATAGAAGGGTGGTATATTACGTCAGATACGGTAGACTACGAGCGTACCAGATATTGAGTAGTATTATAAGGGTAATAATCACGTGTATACACTCTCCCTCCCAGGAAGGAGGAGGGAGGGACCAAGAGAAGCGTGCCGTGGATTTTCGTCGATAGAACGCGCCGAGTTACCTCCTCCCACCGTCCACTGAGGTTTCAGGATGCCTGCAACAGGGGACAAGGTCGCCTCTAGATGGCCCGACATCATTGTGCTCTACTGTAGTCGTTGATAGTTGTTACGCTTAAGGACGTATACTATGTCTTGTGTGCTTGACGGGGTTGACATTGCAAATGTCTGGTACGCGAATTGAGCGGTGATCTGCACGCCAAACAACGGTGAGACAATGCCAGAAACCAGTGCCAGCTAACGGTATTGGCTGCCGCCGATGTATCCAGGAAGGTATAGCAATATACCGGTATACCGGTGCTTTGACCGATGAGGGCAGCCCTTATAAGGTGGTTTTAGTGACGGATTTCGATTGTACCGCAAAATGGCTCAAAACACCATTGGTATACCGTTTATTGCCTTAAAATATATATTTGCCTCGCGCCGTATCTGCTTGTCATCCAAGGTGCTTGTATTGTTTTTCGTACCTGGTATGCATTTCTTGAAACGCATAGTAGATACGACACTTATATATCATATATTATAGAGTTATAGCTGCACCCGAGTGCTGCCCCCTCGGTTTTGGGAGAGGCTATCAGGAGTTAATGTTAAAAATGTTTTTCCGTCCCAGAAGGGGTTAATGCTGCCAGGCGAAAAACTTAAATTACACAAACAAAAACGACACCAGGTACCGGGTACTAGCTGCACATACACCTATACACACTTTCTACGATAGACGTACATTATTTTGGTTGAAACACTTTCTGAATGACGAGGCTCCATAACCCAAAATCGTCGATTTCACATTTTTTTGCAAAAACTAATTGTTGTATACCTGGGCGATGGGAGTTCATCGACTAGCACTTTTTGTGTTCCCCAAAACCGTTTTCGGGATCATAGATATAGATCTCTTCAAGTGAGATGTCTCATAAAACCAGGGGTGCACTTAATCCGTACCATGAGTCACTTGTAGTACTAGAAAATCATCGCAGTCAGGTCCAAAAACGTACACATGCGCGTCACGTGGAGTGCCGCAGCGTAACGTCCATTGTTCGACAGTAGAAAGCAATGTACTGTTACTTCAACAAACCAGTGAGGGGGTGCCGCATCGCACTGTACAGCACATAGCACGACACATTCCGGCGTACACAGGTGTAGACCATGATGCATAAGAATATAAACAAAGTGTTCACACGGTCGATCGGGTCGAGGTTTTGGAAAACCACCACGACTGACCCGTAACAAGTTTATTCTGTTGGGTAAAACTTGGTACAACTTGTCGAAGTAAAACATACCAGGTATATTATCGTATACCTGGTGCGTAAAATGATTATATAAGATGTAGGTGAAATTAGGCACATGCCTTTAAGGACGCGTGCTACGGTATAGGTAGCACATTTTTGCTGAAATGTTTTCCCAATGACGGGGCTCGTAAATAACTCAAAATCGTCGGAAAATTCATAAATTTGTGTGAGTAGTTTTATTTGAATATCTAGGACATGGTCTTTGCCATAGGGAAGCATATTATATTTACCCTCAAAACAGTTTTTGGGAGTGGTATAGAGCTCCTTAAGTGGGGAGCCTCCGAAAAAAAAGGTGCAACTCTCTCTTAGCATGCGTCTATGGCATGCCGCAAGTAATGCCCGAACGCCCATTTAAGAAAGAGCGTTCATGACATACCGATTTTGTGCCTATCTATCTTGCCTACATTGGGTCGGGTAACGAAGGACACGCCCAGACGGCCTTGCAGGCAACCGATTAAACGACGTTAGTCTGGATTTCCGACTCCCGATGTCAGGGAATAGGGGATACCAGGAACGAGTTTGCAGGGAGCCATGCAGCCCACACCCTCACAGCTCTGGTAGAATCTCATCATCATAGATGGTTGTTTTCAGCGATGTCGCACCACGGCACTACTACCTGATGAGTGTGGTACCATGCCTGCTCGTCAAAACGGAATCACAAGATAGGCGTTAGCCACTAAGGCCCTTCCATATAGCACTGTACGCCCAATTTGAAGCCAGAACTGCCGTTGTGGGGACAAACCACTTGGAATTAGACTTGGAAGTGTAAGGAGTCGGGAAAAGGTCAAATGATGCCTGAACGTCCTTTTCTGAAAGAGCTTGTCTCAAGCGCTGTTTTCGAGCCTATCTTTCTTATCTTTCGTAAGAAAATGAAATTCATTCGGCCTTAAGGCAACTGAAAATAACGCCGTTGGTCTGACACTGCCAAGATAAGAGAAAAACGGGTTAACGGTAAGTGTCAGTCGATATAGGCATATTTTCCCCAAGCAACAAAACTACTGGAAATTAGTATTGGATGTGCCACGGGGCGCTCAAAACGTTTCAGTGTGGCGTCGGATTGTTTTTTTGTGTGCCCCTGACCACCCCCCTTTGTGCCCTCTGTCCCCCGTCCCAAACGAAACAATGTGTTATATAATTTGTTAACCCGATACTTTTCGTAGTATTTTTCCAAGTACCCCTGAAAAATGACAACAATTTACCAGGTATAAACTAATACCTGTGGAGGCTAGGTTTGGAAATGTATGTGGAATAATCGTCGCACATGTACGATCGGAAGATCCTACGCAAGATATAATCCTTCCGAAGATATTCCGAGCACCTCGGTATACTTGGTACATAACGAGACCGATATGCCGAGGCCAGAGATCGCCTTGCGCTGAGAAAGGGGCTTCATATACCCGATAGTTTGATTGAAAGTGTTACCCCCGACTGTACGATAGTGTAGGCGTCGCAAGGAACTCGCGCGGAATAAAATTGGACACCGACCTAAACTTGTTTGCGTTGGTGGATAGTGGACGGTTGGTATTGTTGTTGTTGTTGTTTTTGTTGTTGTTGTTGTCGTATCGCCATAATCGGGTTCGTGATCACAGGGCGGGCTCCAAAACTACGGTCTATGGTGGCTGTGTCTCGATCGTTCTGATCGGATAAGCCCGTAGAATACCTCCGATGTCTATGTTGCTGCTGTACATAATTGTGGATTCAATTAAACAAAAAATCCCGGCGTCCATCGGTGACGGAGTTTTCTCTGTACCGTCCAATTATTTCAAACATCCAACTTATGACATCGTTTCTGGCTTACTCACTACAACTCCTGCATACTGCTGTGACGATTTGATTTACTAAGAAGCAGCAGCAGCAGCTTAAAAACAGTAGCAGAGGCAGGGTCTTCAACGTGGGGCATCATGTGCGATGTGGCAGGAGGCTGCGGCGAAACAGCAAAAAATGGATGAACCAACCCCGAATCTCTTGATGGTTTATTTCTCCTCTATATAAGGGGGTTAAATAAATACCAGTCGAGATGACAGTAGCGTTGTAGCGGCTTAGTTGGGGTACAGCAATACAAAGTAGGTGAGCACGTGATCGGAAAGAAAGGTGGAGCATGGACTACAGCTCAATGGTATCGATGTTGAGCCGGAAGTAGGTCTTATAGTAGAAGGTAGATGAGACTGACGACAAAGAAGGTCGAAGCAAGAACAGAAGGTGAACTTCCTCGATCTTACACCGGGCGTATGGTAGAAAGTAGATGATCATGTCATGATGAGGAGGGAGGGTGGAGAAAGGATAAAACTTGGATTGTATCGCCATCTAGCAGGAACTGGTGCAGAAAAGATTTGGACGGAATACTCACGCGTACAAATTAACAGAAACAATACGAAACATATAGCAACAAACAACAACACGAAATATGTAATCACGGCAGATATATAAAACGACCGAAACATTGATACGTCATTGGGGGTGGGAGACATGAAGACGAGGAAGCCCGGGAGCGCGTACGCTAGGTATATTCGATGATAGTCCGGCTAGACTGCAGTCTCTTCCTCAGTCCCCCCCCCCCATCCATTCCTGTGCCCGCCATGCCCCCCTCCGGCACATTGGTGCCAACGTCCTGTGTCGTGGTTGGAATCATTGCGTTTCCCACTGCCGCTCAATTCATTTCCGCATCATCCTATTTCTGAATGATTGTATCTACCCCGTTCCCGACCCGTGAAAACCTCTGCCGGCCTTTCCGTGCTTCCTTTCGCCACCAACCGAGCTTCATACCGAAGTATTTGCGAGAGTTCTAGAGGCGCCCTATCCAATCCGTATCATGCTCGCCTAAGCAGTACCCCTCGTACCCAACAAGCTCCTCAAACATCACGCTCCTCCGCAGGCGCTCTTCCCCCATACGTGCCACGACACCCGCGAATACTAACCACATTTTGCACACCGTCGCCATTACGTTCTCACATTATGTCCTCAAACACACGTCTGTGTACGATAAGGTGTTATCCTCGCGCTTTTGTTCCTCCTGACGAGGCATCGGATAGGCACCGAGTGATGGAGTTGCTATAGCTTGTCGAAGTTAGCCTTGATCAAGCTTTTCGTCACAAATCGAAACAGTAGCGTCTCGATTACCTCGACTTTCACCGTCTGCACCTCCATCCGCAGGAGCATCATTGGGCGCGCATATATTCCATGCCATACCCGTAAACATCCGACTGGGCCTTAGGTAGACGTCGACATACGTCAACACTGACCTCATCATTTGCTCTGATAACCCCGCGCAAGTACACAAAGCAAGAATTTGGTTGGAATCTCTGGCCGGCTGCGGGGAGGGTGAACGATCCCGTCCCCTTGAAATTGACATGGTTATATTATAACTTCGGCGCCACTTTTTGTTAACGAACACCCTGCGTGCACAGCGGCCTTAAACGATATGTGTACAGGTCTATTGTTCAGTGCGGAGCCTCCCTTGTACCAAGTATTGCTGCATTCTGCAGAGACGAGTAGGCCATCTACCATCAACATGTTTCATTACGATAGCGACAGGAACTGCGTGACTGCCGCCGTACATTATAACTCTACGCAGAAAATAGAACCAACTAAAAACGCCATGCCTACGTTTTGGCTATTCGTAGGCTAAGAAAGGTAGCCTTAGAGATCGGTGCTCAGTGCCGAATGCTACATCAAACACTATTACAGGTATGTGCAGTAGTAGCCTATGCCAACGTCTCTCAAGGTTGTCGTGGCAAGATTCCGTGTGCTACGATAGAGCCAGCACGTTTTGGCTGAATCGATATATTGATGACGGGGCTCGTTACCCCTACATCGTCCGAGTTTCATCTTTTGTTTGGAGTATGTTTCGTTGTATACCTATTTACGGGGGAACATACAGTAGTAATCAGGACCAAATATAGTTAGTAAAAACAGTGGAATATATAGGTTTTTGTGTGTATCGAGGGTCCTGATTACTATTGTCCTCCGGAATAGGCCAATTTTGTACTCCCCAGGCCAGGTTTTGCGAGAGGTATAGAGCTTCTCAAGAGGAGCCTCAGTTAAATAATGGTGCACCTCTACCGTAGATGCATCGGTACGCCCTTGCGAGAGGTATAGAGCTCCTCAAGAGGAGCCTCAAATGGTTTCAAGCCCTTGCTCACACTAACTGTATAGGTGTTTCTTTTTGTCGGGCCGATAGTTACGTTTAACCGTCATAAAACAATATTATTAATGCTTTGATTTTAGAGTAAAACTTGAAATGCGTTTGCCCATGAGATTCCAACGATGGGAGTCACTCGTGCTTCGTACGGAAGGGGGGGGGTTATTTCGATTTTATTTAAGGCGTCCAGAGCCACTCCGAAGAGTGACTACCCTACCAGGTATACCTTTGCGGTTTTCTAGCTTTTACGCTTTTCTTTTTTTTTCCCGTGATATGCACTACCTTGGGATTCTGGTCGCTTGCGCTGCGCAAACAAAACAAAAATATCCCTTTTGGAGAGAAAATATTGCGTCACTCGCCCGAGTGGCCTAAAGGCTGTACTGAAAATGGGGGTACCGCCCCTGTCGTGGCATTGGTCGACTCGTGACATTCGATCGATGCCTAACTTTCTTACCAGTGTTTATGGTGCTCGGCGCACTTCCCACCGCGCGAAGGACGACCCCCCTTCAATGTTGACGTCAGGCGCCACGGCATGTACCAAGCCAGTGCAGAGAGTGCCTGGTCGTGTTCTTGTGTTCTTATCTGGTGGCATACGTTCCCGGCGGTGCAGTTGTGGAAGCCACACATGAAGAGTTTGCCATCAATGCAACTATGCCTACCTTGGTTGATTTCATTGGGTTGGGTTTGGGTTAGGGTTTGGGATATATAGTATCAAAATATGCCTACGTTGGTTGAATGCATTTGACTGGGTTAGTGTTAGGGTTGGGGTTAGGGTAACATATCATTTAACTTAGATATATGTTATCCATTTTCTTGCCAAAGTGATGAGGTACACGCTGCCACGGAGCCAGAAATACCTACTATTGCGGACGCATTTAATTTGTGGTCTGTGCAGCCTGATGCGGCGAGTGGGTCCTTGCATCTACGATCTTCCACAGGCTACAAAGGAATTCTCCGACGTATTTACCCCGACAGACAGACTGATTCCTAAAATGAACAGCGATTTCGCTGCAACCCTAAGCGTTCCAGCGGAGTTGTGTGGTCTGGGCATTGTCCTCCTACAACTAGGTCAAACATGGGCATACCCAGCCATATCATTGATAAGCCGTCGAGAACGTCACTGTATAAATACAAAATCTCGCCTTTCGTCTTCGTTCTCGTTGTTTAATTCCCGACACATTAACCGCGTTGGGGGGTAGTTCGTATAATTTTTTTGTAGCAACAGTAATTGAGACTGCAAGTAAGAGCGGCGGCGCGTGCGGAGTCGCTGTCGACCGAGCAATGGAGCAACCTAACGAGCGGGCAACGGCGCACCACCGACGAAGGCAGGCCAAGGCAGTGAACAAAACGTCGACCGATCCCACGATCGACGACGGTTGCCACTGACTGAACGGCACGAGATACCGAGACAATCTAGAGAGCAGATCAAATTTGGTCGACCGAGTGATGGTGCGAGCAAAAAGCAGTCGTATGATTGATGCTACTCCTATTCGATACCTCTCTGTCTCATAATAATAGGCCGATTTGGACGTCCTGCGGCGTAGCTTGTGCTGTTTCACGATCCTTCAAATCACGTTTTTTGCATCGGATTCGTGGGAATCTTACTGGAACTCCCAAATCTGCCGAGGTTTTGAGACACACAATCACGCACCCTCCAGCAGACACCCATGCAGCAGCACTCAGAGCTGGCACGACGGATATTGGCCCACGAGTTATTATTGTGGTAGTTGCAGCATGTCTGCTGTTGGAACTGCTGCTGCCGGGGCCATAAACAGAATCAATTTGAACGAAGCGCAGAGGTTCAGGACTGTAGAAGAGCTTCTGAGCGGCAGCACATAGCGCAAGCAGGCACATGGCGACTTCATTCAGCACATTTGCAGGGATGTTTAACTGCGGCTTCAAAGAGATTTCCAGAGTTTGGGAGCGGTTTAAGCAGCAGAAGACTGATGGCGTCTCACATATCACCGTGGCCAACAAGCGGAAGGGGAACTCGGGTCGACGTGGACTCGAAATGGAGCCAGTGCGCCAAAAGTTAAAGGAGATCCCCATGAAATCACTCACCACTTTGCGCGGGGTCGGGCATGAGCCGCAGATCCCACGCTCGACTCTACATCGCAATCTCATGAAACTCACCCTTCGAGCAGCGTGGCATTTTCTCCTACCACTACTCACAGATGCCGGCAAAGAAGCGAGGTTGGCATGGGCGCTTCTATTGCTGCGGGAAGCTCGCACCTAGCTGCGCAGATTGAACAGCTTCAAAAACGTTGTGCACCCGGGGATGGTGTCTATGTGTCCCCTGGTCGACCGGATGATTATTCCTTACGCCTCCCCCCCCCCTCCCGGGGTCGACGTGCTGAATTTGCTGTTGTACAGCAGTCGACGTGCTGAATTTTCATTTTTCGCCGCTCTCTCAATCAACGAAGTCTTGGGTATTTTGGGCCCTCATTAGCCCTGCCGGGGCCAAGAACCGGGGACGGTTTCTACAGTACAGTAGGCACCCCCGAGTCATCCGACCATATTTTTTCATTTTCCGTGATAACTTCATACCTCAACCGCTGTTTGACTTAAAAATGGGTACTCTGGCGCCTTATATTCCGGTAACTTCAAGTCGGCCTTACATTCTGCCACAGAGTGGTGAAGTACTACTGCTACTACTACTACTGCTGTAGCACCACTACTACTACCACATAAATATAGAAGTACTGCTAGTACTAACTGCAGTACCACTACTGCTACTACTACAATCACTACTGCTACTACTACTACCACTCTTCCTCTTCCTCCTCTTCCTCCTGAAACTACTACTACTACCTCTACCAGTACCAATACCACCACTACCCCTACTTCTACTACTACTACTACTCTAATACTACTACTACTACTATTGTTACTGTGCTGCTACTGCTCCTACGATTACTACTGCATCAGTACTGCCACTACAATATATTATTGCTCCAGTTCTTCTACTAATACTCATGTACTGCTACTACTACTACTAGCAATACTACTACTACAGCTACTGCTGCTACCCCTTCTTCTATTACAACCGCTACTGGTGCCACTCCTTCTACTGCTACTATAGTTACTTTTTGCTGTTGTATGACACCGGTACGTAACTGCGCAGAGCACCCGCAAACAGTACTTGCAGCAGCAGGATTAGTTATGGTACGCTGGTAAAACATACCGTGTCACACGCAATATAACACACCACCTGGGATGCGCTTCACGGTAGATTTTCTTTATTATCGCGAGGGGCACACACCACGTAATGAAGGCTTTGGGAAGGTCAAGTAGGGAAATCTTTCCATAGACGCATCGCTCAGCGTTTTAACAGTCCCCGTTGTCGACATAATCAACTTTGAAATTCGTCTGAGGCGGTGTGTTGTCTTGTGTGTTGTACGATAATTGTCTGCTGCTATTGTTCCTTGTTTAAGCATGTACGAATCGTATGACACAGCAGCAGCGGTATAGTAGTACCACACGTGGTAGTGGCACGGTGCGACAGAGTAAACTGAATCCCCCTTTCCTGCGGGCGTAAAGCGGCAGTTCTTCGTGTTACTAGGTGCATGCTATTCCAACTCGTACAGGATGGGCCGTCCATGAAGAGATAAAATAATACTCGTCCGGCGATTTCGCAAGAATTCGAAACTATTTTGACTCCAGATTGGCAGAAGTGTTATTGGGCCGGTGGCGCATTTGCCGACGCTAGGTTTTTTTCGATCGGATTTGATTTCGACGAGGATGTTGAGAAAAATCCGTTGGCCGTCAAATGTCAAAACTAAAGTCTGTACGAAAGTCCTATATTTTGCCTCTGGTACTCGGTGTGAACATTCCTTGGGGCATGACCCAACGGTCGAAATCCTTCATATCGCCTTATTCAATGTCCATCAGGAGATACGGCGTGTACATTATCTCCCCTACAAAGCTATTAGTAAGATGTTACAATGAGATGCACAAAATCTGCGATAAGTGCACCATTTTTTTATGTATTATCTGGAAATGTATACTCGTCCTTCTCACGGGCAAGACAAAGGGATTCCTCACTGCACCACGACAGTTTTGTCTTGTCTTTTCGTCAGTTGTGGCTAAAAACAACTTTCGGGTATTTTCAAATTTGTCTTAGTTCACCAAAATACAACAAAATCATATGGTGCAGGAGGCAATCTCTTGGGAAGACAATAATGGATCACGTGTCAAGATTTCAGATCATGTTCGTTTTGTTGTATCTCTTTCGAATTGCCATGTATTATTATTCTCAGTGACCCGGAAGGGAAACTCACCGGGAGGACAGGTCATCCCGCGGCCTGCCGCGTAGATATCCGAACCATACTAGTACTTCTACTTCTCGAGTTTCTCTTCATAAAACGGTTGGCCGGAGCCCAAACGCATCCAGCCTCGGACGTGGCCGAGACTCCCAACGGTGCCTACCATTCATTTAGGGATCCAATCCATCCAACCACAAAAAATAACAAATACATAAAAACAGAACAATATATACGCTATATATACCATGTGCCGTTATCGGTTCCCCCTACCTTCGAAAGAAAGGGGGTAGGGTGGGTGGGAAAATGAACAACAGCGCTAGTTACTAGCCTAGCAGCTACGGTAGTGCCTTGTGCTCGTGCGGTCTGCTACCTCTGCTCCAACGCGCACCCGTCTTGCT
>JAYJMJ010265920.1:0-13649 GCA_036873875.1 Laminaria ephemera | reverse complement strand
CCCGGCCTTCGGCCGCATGATTTCTTAATTTTGTAACTGAAGCATCAATTATTGGTATTAATATTGATTATGCCAGCGATCGGTAAAACGGGAGAAGGGAAAGGACGAATGAATACTACGTACTTAAAGTGCATGGTATGTATTAAAAACCCACCCTTTTTGCCGTTTATCTCTATCCTTGGTTTCGTTCTATAATATGCGTCTGATTTTCTCTATAGAAATTTCTTGCTTCACCGTGGCGCTGCCGCCGTGGGGGCGGGAGTGCCGCTTATTCCCTAGTTTCTTATATTTTTCAACAATCCCAGCCTGAGTTTCTTAACAGAGTACCCTGGTATTTCTTACGCCCACTGTATATACACCGACCGGGGGAAAAGGTCGACCGATTTTAACTTCCTGTGATGTTCTGTACAGAGAGGCGTGTCCCCCTGATTACCCCTACACATTTTAACATAAAAATGTTACCCCCCCCATATAAATATGTACTACACGGTCATGACAGGTTCCACAGAAATCGTGAGGAGTTCATGTTTGTGCATTTCTGACCCCCCACCCCGGGAGGAGGCAGCTCACACCCTTATTCATGCGACTCGCCGATCGCCTCACGGCCCATCGCGCTCGGTGCAAGCAATGCCTGGCCGGTCGTGAAAAACACGTACATGCTCTCCGTCCCGGCGTCGTAAAATAGGGATGCGAAGGTCCATGGTCTTATAAGACTACGGCCACGTATGACATGATATGACTACCCCCCTCCGCCCCGCCGGCCGGTGAAAACCCGACGCACCCCGTCCCGGCATTGTAGGAATGATGCGAGGGTCTACATGGTTTTAAGACTACGGTCATAGGAGATGAGTACCCCCCGCCCCCAATCTCCCCCGCAAACAAAATGTCTGCCTGGTCAAAGAAAACTCGACGTGCTCCTTCCCGGCATTGTAGGGGTACAGGCCTGGGGTTTGCGGTCTGACGGAGGACATGTATGTATGGCATTGGTTACTGCCCCCTATTGAGGATGTGGTTTGTAGCGTGTGTATCAGCGCGAAGCTGATGTGTACGCTTATTAGACTCGCTTGCCGATGACCGACTAAGACACAGTCTATATTGAGGGCAGACGCTTGAGTTACGGTCAAGTAAACTCGTACGAAAGCTTCTGTATAATAGAAGAAGCAGAAAGAAGATGCTTTGGCGACTCCGGGCCAGTGTTGATTGTTGTGCTCAGCCGAGGCTGGTGATGATGAACAGATGAGAAGTAAACTTATTGGGGCGGGGAGCGCGTGCGCTTCGCAGCTCGAAAACCAAAATAAAACAAAAAAACAGGTATGACCCCAATTGACCCATGACCGCATGACCCCACAGTTAGCTACCGTTATTGTTACTCTGACAACAATTCTTAGGATAGTACAAACTAGTACCCTGTGCTTATTCCCGGACCTTTCTAAAAGTTCCTGAAGGGTTACTGGATACTGGTGATATGACAGTCCCGATACGTGTACCTACGTACGTACGATACATACTTACCACCTACTATCAGACGTGACACAGCTTGCATACTGCTGTTCATATATTTAAATGTACTTGGACTACTTACTGCTGTAGTACCACATGAAAACTGTAATACCGAACAGATCCGTGCTACTGCTGTGTCGATGCAGTACGAGCTACATGTACCACATGACTCTGTGTTACTAAGCGACGACTGAGATGGTACTAACTGCTGCTGACATATGATACACATCAAACTAGGTTGCTTGTGTACATATGATAAGCGTACATACAGCAGATGACTCCTTCTGTGTTATCTAGAAACGACAATGATGGCTACTGATAAGTGTCATCTCTAACATACTTATGCATATCAAAATCGGCGTCATTGGCTTCGGACTTTTTCTCGAGCAACCTTCCCACCCTCTGGTTTACATCATTCATCGGGCTTGTTTGTTTCTTCATCACGTTTACCTTCTTTTATCCTCCACCGAATGAACCCACGTGGCGACACTCCTCGCTCCTCTGCTCCAAGCAGAGAGAACCAGGAAGAGTTCCCGGCCATAATAGACCGACTCACCGTCGATACCCGCGAGTTGCCCCTCGCCGACCGTGTACACGAGTCTCGCCTCTCCGACGATGTCAGGGAGTTTGCGGCGATCTCCCCGCTTGCCGCGAGGGAAAGGTCAATGGCTGCTCCTTTTCCTGTTCGTGCACCTCGTAGCTCAGCTGACGTTGCGCTGCCATCAGTGATTCCAGCCATGCCTCTGTCCCGTGCCCCTCACAGCTCTGCTGTCGATGTGCAGCCGTTCAAGCATAGCACACCTACTCCCCAGACGGTCAGCCTTTGAGTGCAAACCCTCGTGGGGAAGGCCTTGGCCTGGAGCATACGATAGGCGTGCCCCCTCATGCACGCATCACCAAACCGCCAGACGAAAAGCTCGAGGATACTAGACCAGGTGATGCATGTTCACCCCCCACCTCAGCTCTTAGCCGGGAGATGGTCGGGGCTGAACCTGGCCTAGAGGCTCTCGGATCTGCTCTTTAACCTAGCCTCTCTGGGGGTCCTTTGCCCCTTGCGGCTGGAGCACAACCACCCGCAGCCTCTGCTACAATAAATTCAGATATGCGCGCCGAATTGATTTTTTCACCAATCAGCCTGTTTATATGGAAAATGGAATAGCCCATACTGATGACACTATGATCCCGCCAACCCCACTTGCAAATAGCGTAGGAGACTATATTCGTAGTACATTTTCCTCCGAGTTCTCCCTTTCTCTTGAAGAGATTGTGGGTGCCGCAAAATTGCAGTACTTTTTTGCTTACCGAGACCGGTTCCAGTCTCCGCGAGCCCTCGGCCCGGAGCGCTCGTCGCCTCAGACGCCAAGCCGCCTCCGAAGCTGCTGCAGCTGCTGCTGCCGTTGCGATCGTAACCACTGTTGGGGATGAGCCTGCTGCCGCTGTTGCGAGCCAAGCTGCTCTCACAGCTCCACTCCACCGCGTTGTGGCTGCTGTAGGAAGTGCAACCACCCTTGAGCCTAGTTTTCGCGGTGTTGCTACTGATGTGAGAGGCGCTGCCTTCGCAACTGGGCGCTGTACTGCTGCTGCTGTAGCGAGCGCAGACGGGCCACACTGCCACTGCGGCGGCTCCTACTGCTGCAAGTAACGCCGCCCCCGCAACCGAACGCGATACTGCTGCTGCTGTTGCGGACGCACGCGGACCCCACAGCACTGATGCTATGTCCGTCCCTACTGCTTCAGAAGACACTGCTTTTGCCGCTACGCAATGCACTGCTGCTGCTGCGACGAGCGCAGACAAGCTCGCGACTGGGTCCACAGCTCCGCTGTTGTGGCTGTGCACGCCCCCACCAGGGCGGCCCCGCTGATGCTTGCACGACTGCCGCCGTGGTCGCGCCCACCGCTGCTACCGTCAGGGCAGGGGCCTATGCGGTTAGGCCCCGCAGTGCTATTGCGATGGATAGGCATGCAGTCGTCATGGCTTTTGCATCACGCACCACTGCGTTCGCAGCGGGTGTCGCCACCCTCAGACCTTGACGCCACGGTACTACCGCGGCTGGGGCACTAATAGCCGCCACGGGGACAAAGAGCCTAGCAGCTGCAGCTATGGCGAGTACAGCTGCTTCTATTGAGCCCAACACCGCTGATGGTGGGGTTATCGCTCTGAGACCACGCACTGTCTTTTTGGTACTGCCGATTCCCGCTCATCGCCGCGCCCCCCCCTTTCTCCCCTTCACGCCGTGCTTCCTGCCCCTGCGACCCATCAGCGCTCCAAGATGTCGTCTGACTCCGACGATTACAACGACAGCCGTGGCAGGCGCCGTAGTTTCCGACACCAGTCGGACGAAGAGGAGGATACCCCGTCTTCCCCTCATCGGGAGGTCGACAGCGCCGCGTCCCCCCACGACAAGCCTAGCACCCCCCCCCAGTCCCTGCAGTTCGAGGAGAAGGCGTCTTCTGAACCGGGCCCTGGAAACCGCGGAGGGGGTTCGATCCAGCCGTCCCAGCCTGCTCGCCCGGCCGTCCCGGAACGCCCGCTCCTTCTCCACGGAGTGATGTCCGAAGCGATCTGGTCCCCTTTGACTGAGGAAGCCCGCATCTTCCTCAAGCTCCCTCGTGAGTTGCAGGCCTTCAAACATGCGGTGCATACCGACGCTGCTCGGGAGGCCTCCCTCCAGAGCGAGCAAGAAACGAGTCACTCCAAGCAGAGGGTTCAGGCCGCTGCGGAAGCCCTCCAGTAAGCAAATTCTTCCTGCGCGGTGGTAGCGAGCCGCGGCCACAGCGCTTCTGAATAAAATAGAAAATTCCTCCTGATCTGGCAACAGCTGGAAGAGGAGAGGCAACGGGAGGAGGCGGCCGCGGCGAGAGAGAGGGCGACGGCGGCTTTCGCCATCGCCAAAGAACTCGCGCCGCGTGTCGACGACGTCCTCAGCCAGGAAAGGCGTTCCCCTGTCGCTACGGCCGCGTGAGCCTCCCCTGGGACATACCCCGCGGCTACGGCCGTGGGGGTCGCTGGAACCCACCATGCCGCTACGGCCGCGGGAGCCGCTCGGCACCACCCCGCCGCTACGGCAGCGGAGCTCGCTGGGAACCCCACCGCCGCTACGGCCGGAGGGATAGCTGGGAACCCCCCGCCGCTACGGCCGGGAGGATAGCTGGGAACCCCCCGCCGCTACGGCCGCGGTTGACCCGAATTGTCCGGGCGCTTCTACCACTGTTGCCGCGGGACCCCCCCTCACGGAAGCTAGGGCGGTAAATGTTTCGGGCGCCCCTCCCACGGCGGCAGCCCCTACAACGGGCGCTGGCGCGGACACCGCTGCTGTGGCCACGGATCATTCTGCGTCTCTACATTATTTGTGCGCCTCACCCGCTACCGCTGCGGGAGTTCCTCCCGCGGCAGCTGGGGCTCACCCTGCCGCTGCGACCGCCCTATCGTTTTTCGGCGCCCCTGCCGCATCTGCCGCGCGGGCTATGCTCTCTGTGTCCAACGGGACCGACGGCGAGTACGTCATACCGATGAAAGACTCCTTCATGCACTTGAGCGTGTAGTGCATGGCGGACGCGTCGCGGTCCGGACTGTTCGGCAACTAACTGGCGGCATCGGTTGTCGATGCAGCAACGAGCGTGCTCCAACGCTTGCCGGAGCCGCTGCTATCGGTCCGCCAAGCGACGGAGCGAACTGGCTCCGCCAACTATTTTTCGCAAGAGTTGTCGGGCGTCGTACACGCCCTATGCGACGCTCTCCAACGAGCACATGCGTCGACGACAACGGTGGCGCACTGGTCGACCCAGGCGGAATACGCCGACCGACTGGAACACATCGCCAAACAAATGGTCCCGCGGCGACGGTGGCGGTGGCGGCGGCGATGGTCGCGACCGTCGCGGCGACCGCGGTGGTGGCTCTAACCACAGCAATCGCGGGGGTGGCTAGGGCCATAGCCGCGGCGGTGGCGGCAAAGGCGGCGGCGACGGGTGGCGCGCTGGTTCGAACACACTGCGGCAAGGGAGCAGGGAACAGCTGCTCCGGAGGAAATTCGGGCCACCGGCACTCTGGGGGACGTGCCCCGAGCGACGACAGCTCCGGCTCGGGCGTACCCTCCGACTGTCGGAAGACACGGAGGAAGACACCAAGCCGGTCTTCTCGAAGAAGATGCAAGTACCCTCATTGATTGACGTCGCCTCAACCTCGGCGAGGCTAGTAACTTTATCGACTGCCGATGCCCGCGCACAGCGGTTGTCTTCCGCTCTCGCCCGCGCTCTCCAGGCTACCGTAGATGCGGCCGAATCCAAGGTCGAACCGACCACATTGCTGCGGTCGTTCACAACTACGTTAATATCGACACTAGCAAGATGGAGCGCATCATAACTTTGCCTCCCTCGAATGACAACCAAGCACTTGCCGCTCAGCAACTTAACCGCTTGGTCAAGCAAGCTCAAACAGACATTCCGATGATTAGCGACAAACGTTCCAGCGCAGACGGTCTGAAGACCGTGGTTTGGATCCGCGGCTGGGAACGCCCCCTTCGCAAAGCGTTTGGACGTGCAATCCTCCTGCACAAACCGTCCACCCCCACCCTCACCACCTTCATTGATGATATTTTTGGTCAGGTCACGCGAGCTCTCGACCGGGGAGATTAAGGGCCGGCGGGTTTCGACCTGCTTCTGCAACTGCTGAGACGGCAATTTCACCACGAGGACGCGGCGTCTGCTCTTAGCGAGTTGAAAAAGTTTGGTGTACCGAGCGGCACGCCGTATTCTGCTTACTATCATGCTTTCCGGATGGTAGTTTCGGGGGTGACTGGCAATGAGCGCAAATTTGGCGCCGGGGGTGGGGCTGGTACTTGTGATAGTCCGTCTGAGTGTGAACGAGCAGTTTCCCCAGCCGATGCCTAGTCTCTTCCCCGGCGAGCTGGCAACTTGTCCTCTTCCTTTTGGGTCGTTAGATGCTATGTGGTTGACCATCGGTGACCTCGTAAAAAATAAGACTCCTGCTATATATGGCTCAAACCGTTTTCACTGCCTGCTATGGCTTTGGGAGGGCGTATTTCCGCCCCGTTGGGGCCCCCTTGCGCCGCCCAAGGCCGCGGGCAAGCACGCGCATGCTCGCAGACATATGCTTGGGCGACCGGCTCGCAACGCAATTCTATCATTTTGAATGCGTCACATGCTGCCACTGATTCATCCGACCCCTCAGACACGTCCACGTCATACTAACACTGGCGGCTTGCTCACTGTGATGAAGGTTGCGCCGTCAGTGATAGTTTCTCGACCGACGACCCTACCCTATGGAGTGGTCTACTTCTCCGACAGCACGCGCGGCTGCCCTTCGAGAAAACCAAAGGCACTACCTGAACTGTCACGAAGCATCTCACTCTTTCAAACAATGCACGCACCCTATGACGGTGGTTGCATTAACACCGAGCTCGATCAGCTCGGGGACAACGGTGACGCGTACCGTCGCTTGCAGGAGCACACGCTGCGCTACCGCCGCGGACAAAATACGAGGGGAACAGGTAATGTAGTGATCGATCGATAGTGCCGGTGCGTGCCAGCCGGAGCTCCCGCAAGGGCCGCCGACACCGGTCAGGCCGGCAGCAGGGACAAGGTGCTACACCTAACTCCGGCCACCGATCGCAAGACGCGCGCTCCGGGTACACACAGCGGGGGTGAGACGCCGGCTACGGACAGCACACACATAGCTCAGCCTTAACTGTACACCAACCGGTCTCGCCTTCGTCCGTTTCGTCGAGAAACGCCCGTACCTTGAGTCTCGGCCGGTCGCATAACACAACTAGTAACCCCAATGAGCGCCAGCCTGGCACCTTCCCTACTGGAAATTAAAGCCTCGACGATGGTACGGCACCCCTCGCGCGTCCAGCACCAGCATTGCCAGGGAAATAACCGTGCGTTTCGCAAGATGCTCGTATCCTGTGCTTGTCCAGCGCCCCGCGCCGACCTTCTTCGACAAATCCCCCTATGCCCACAACGTTGCCCATTTGTGCCGGCAACCTTCCACGACTTTCTGATGCTGTGACGCTTGTAACAGCGGCGAGCTCTAATGTTCTTCCACTGCCTGGGGCCGCCAAAAAACGCCGCGTCAACGACATTTCGCCTATTGCAGACTTTCGAACCAAGTTTCGGCCGCCGCTCGGGTTTAACCCCTGCCGTGCCCGACCCCCGCGTCTCGCCCACGCGTGTTTCCATGTCTGTTGACGTTTCTTATAATGGCACCGCTACTGCGGCGGGAGCTCTCGCTCCGAGCGATATTTCCCCTCGCGCAACGCTAGCCCCGGGATCTGGCCCTCCGCGCCACGGTGACTTTTCGCGACACCGCCGCTCCGCGACTCGCCATCACACACCCCGCTCCTCCGGTTCCGACCATACAGGGACGGTTGGTTTGAGGTGCGGGAAGGCCGGCGCCGGAACCCCGAGCACCTCGTTTGCGCTCGACTCGGCGTCCCCTCGCATGAACGGCGGGCGTTCTGGCCTGTTCGCTATCGCAAATAATTCGGCGGGATTAGCTACCCCGTCCTCGCTCTCAAGCACGTCTACAGGGCAGGAACCCTCTCGGGCGGACACCCACGTGCCGCTCGCTCGAGACAGGTTTTTTAATTCGTCTGGAGTGTATGCAGTATTTCCTTAAGCTCTGCGTGCCCACGTGTATCCCCTTCGGGCTTCCACGGCGTCAGTGGCACAGGCGCTCCCCACACTGCCCGTCGAACCCATGGTGACTCCACCGCCTCCGGTCAACGTAGCCGGATTGCTTCCCCGACGTCGCGCGGATGAATCGCATCACTCGTTAAGCACAAGAAGCTCCGAGCCCACTGCCCCCGTTCGATTTCGGTCGATGAGCGCAGGCAGAGTCCTTTCTGGTGATTTTTCGCCTACGTGCGACGACGCCACCAAGTCCGTGACCGTAGGTCTGGCCCCGCTGGATGCATCTGAGACCCAGTGCCCCCAAAAGGCTGCACTGCGCGCTCCAACCATGACCACCGACGGCTCGGCCCCCTCGGTGTTTGACCCTACAAACGAATATTCCTCGGAAAACATGGTGTTGTTCTGGCAGCCCCTGTCCATTTTCTCACATTAGACGCCGTCGACATTTATCGTTGACGACATTTCGTATTCCTGCCCAGAGCAGTATATTATGGCGGAAAAGGCGCGTCTCTTCCACGACCACAAGGCGTTGGCACGCATTATGAGCTTGTCGGCTTCCCAAACACACAAACGCATTGGCCGCAGCGTTCGTGGTTTCGACCGCACAATTTGGGAGCGTGAACGAGAAAACACCGTTCTCGCAGGGACTTTCGCCAAATTCACGCAGCACTCGGCGATGCAACGCCACCTTTTGAACACTGACAATAAGCTTTTAGCCGAAGCCAGCCCTTTTTACTCTGCATGGGGCATTGGCCGCCGGGTGGACGACCCCGACGCTCATGACCCCCGTCTATGGCGAGGAAAGAACTTGCTCGAACAGGCTCTTTCTACCGTCTGCGACCTCATTCGCCCCAGTAAGGACGGGTTGGCCCACCCCTCCTCTTTTCGTAAATGTTGCACTTCGACATCGCCCGAGGAAATTCACGAGATTAACCCCGCGCCGCGGCCGCACCTTCGGGCTTCGGCACGCGCCTACCCCAGTCCTCCTTCGGAGTTTTCGACCAATTTTTCTGAGGCGTCTGCAGACCACAACCCCGAAGTGTTGGCTGTCGCCTCTTGCGCAGTTCAGTCCTCGCGGAGGCGCCGTCGCTCCCCGAGCACGGCCTTGACCTCGTCGGGGGCACGATCACACTCGACGACGCCTCTTTCACCACCAAAAACCCCGTTGACAGTGGGACCACCGCTTCTACGGCTTTTGGTTGTGTCGTTCGTTTGGACACTGGGTCCCCTCAGACTTTCGTCCTCCGAGAAGTCTTCGATCAGATGATCTCGGCTGGTGCGGCCACCTTACATTGCGAGCAGGACTCTTCTCCTCGTTCCTGGGGGGGATTTGGCAAATCTGCTCCCCTGCGAACTTCGATGAGCGTCCGTTTGAGCGTCCAATTCTTCAGGGTTGGTTAGCCAACGAGCTCCCTCGCCGTGTGGGGTTGCGTAGATCCGCCCTCTGTGATACAACACGCAGTACGTCTGGGACGCGATAGCTATATGCGTTTTAACACGCGCTCCTACCTCTCCCCCCCTTCACGTCCGTCTGACCAGCGGAGTTTCGGGGACCTGACGTTATCACACTATAGAACGTGCCTGAGGTCGCGGCCGTTCCGGACCCTTCCCACCCAGCACTTGCAGCCACGGCCTCGTCTTCACCAGTCCTGCTAGAGCGTTTGACTCTTGAACAACGTGTTTCGTTCCTGCGCGTCTGGGACCGCCTGCCGTCGCATTTACGGGACATAGTCTTTGATTTGCATGGCCATGAGTGGACCCCTGTGGTCATCGAACAGCTGGGCGATGTTCTCTGTGAGTTCCCAGACGTTTGTTCCAAATCCAAGACGGATTTTGGCTCCTGCTCTCTGGTGCCTTTCGAGATTTCGGTTCCGGAGGGCAGCGCGCCTGTTATCTCCCGGCTCCATCGCATCAACCCAATTTTGTCCAAAGAGGTAGACGCGATTCTGAACCAGTATCTCGCTGCCGGTCTGATCCAAAACTCGACTTTGCCGTACTCGAGCTCTCTGGTGGTAATCCCAAAGAAGTCTGGCAGTATTCGGACTACTGTTAACTACAAGAAGCTCAACGGCATCAGCGAACTCAGCCAGCTGCTCATCCCGCGTGGATCAGGCCCTGGACTCTTTGGGCAAAGGGCGCGTTTCCCCCCTCTTCGACCTCGTGTCGTCGTTCCACCAGCTCACCGCCCACAAGGACACAGTTCCACTCACGGCATTTTGCACCCCTATGGGCCTTTTCGAGTGGCTGGTCATGGCTCAGGGCAGTAGCGCATCGCCAGACTGGTTTGTCAAAGTCATAAACGAGGTTACCAAGGGTTTAGAACAGGTAGCGGCGTACCTCGACGATGTGATCGTGTTTGACTCGGACTCGTCGGCTCACATAAAGACCATTCGTGCCCACTTCGAGCGACTGCGCACACACAATCTAAAGCTCTCGCCCTCGAAAGCCCGGCTCGGCGCGACGGACGCCGATATCCTGGGTCACTCCATCTCGCCCGCGCAAGTGCGCCTGAACGCAGAGAAATTGTCCGCCTTGACCCTCATGCCCATGCCACGCAATCGAAACCAGCTTTGATCCCTCCTGCGCGGCCTTTCGTACTACTGTACGTTTCTGCGAGACATGTCCAATCGGTGTCGACCAATCACTGCCCTCCTCAAAAAGGGCGCCAATTTTTTGTTCCCGCCAGCCATGGAGGCCATAGTGCGTGACTTGCTCGCAGACCTCGCCGCTCCGCCGCTCCTCGTTTTCCCCGATTGGGACGCCGTGGAGGACGGCTCCCGCCCTTTCTGGGTGTACTGCGACACTAGCGCCGATGGGGTTGGTGCTACGCTTGAGCAGGAGCAGCCAGACGGCTCCGTGCAGCCCATCGCCTATGTTAGCCGCGCTACCCTCGACTCGGAAAGACATTGGACTCCGTTCGATTTGGAGGCTGGTAGCGTTATTTGGGCAATCAAGCGTCTTAGAGGCTACCTTTGGGGTACGAAGTTTCTTTTTTTTTCGGACCTCAAGCTTCTGGAAAATATCGGCAAAGTTGGAGACCACGACGCGCGGGTCCAGCGGTGACTCGAGTATCTTACCGCGTTCGGATACACACTCGAGTACCGAAAGGGCAGCGCCAACGGCAATGGCGATTTGCTCTCCCGTCTGCCACAGCCGGCAACTGAGCACGATCACAGTGGTTCTGGCAGCCTCACTCCTGTCGACGACGAGGCCATATACCTCGTCAGGGCCTGCGGCCTGCGCACCCCCTCCTCGCAGTTCCGCGGTATTGGCTTGGGTGGGCTGGTGCCTCGACTCGATAGCGCTGTTTTGCGTGGGCTCCCCTTAACCCCCGCTGGATTTGGCGATTTTCGCGCACACGGGTCACGTATGAGGATTAATGACCTTTCTGCTCCTACTGTGATTGTCGCTCGTGTTTCTGCTTTCGTCGATACCGGTGATGCCGGCTTCGGCCGGCCAATATTTGTACCTGCCGCCGACTCCGCTTTCACTCCGGTTTTCGCGGTGCCTTTCGGGGTTACTTCGTCAAGATCATCGCCACCGGCCCGCACGCCCCCTCTGAAGGCCCCCGCGGCACCGCCACCTTCGGACCGCATTTCCACTCGGACACGCCGAGAAACAGCCGCTGCAGCCCGCGTCGCTCTGCTTGATGTTGATTCTGGTTTCGGACCCAACAGGGTCCCCCGGGCGCTTTCTCCTCGTGTTAGCACCCCGCCGCGCGTTCCGCGCCCTAGACCTCCATTGGCCGTCGCCCCGGGCCCATCTCGGGCCCCAACGCCTGTTCCGAGGGTGCCCATCCCGTCCGATCGCGATCAAGTAGCGCATCCGAGCGTTCCGTTTTAAAACTCCCGACCCCATCGAGGCCTCCGTCCGCCCCTGCGGCAGACTTGGACGCCCTCGACGCAGCTGCCGAATTACGCTTCGGTGATTACGCTGCGCGTTATTAGCACGCCGACTGGGAACGAGAGCAACAGGAAGAACCTACGTGTTACGCCGCCATTCAGTACATTATTCCCGGCCAGCCATTTGTCCTGCCCACCGAAGGTTTAGCGCATTTTCCCTCACACCAGCACCCCTCTTTCTCGGAGATTCAGGAACTCGCCGGCAAAGGACGCCTCCTCCATACTACCGACGAAAGAATTCTTCTCCTCGTCCGTAATACAGGTCCGGCCCCCTCGTCCCTACGACCAGCGGGGCCTGCCGCTTGTCTTTTAGGTGACGAGCCAATTTGTATTTACGTGCCTTTACTCACGTGCCCTTGGATCATGAAAGCCTGTAGTTCGACTGTTTCCTGCCATCCTCGTACGGCTCGTAAATTGCTGATGCTTGGACGTTTCTATTGGTGGATAGGAATGAACATTTTCCCCCGCTGGTGGCTGCGCCACTGCTTGAAGCGCCAAGCGCGGAAGACGCCGCGACTGAGGGTCCGTTGGCCCATCAGCTTGATCCCTTCCCCCGTCGGGGCCGGGCATCGTGGTCAGCGTGGACTACGTCGGACCGCTCCCGGTCACGCACCGGGGAAACACCGATATTTTGCTTTTCACCGACCGTTTTAGCCGCCGCGCGAACATGCTTGCTGCCACGGCCGCTGAATTTACGGCCGAGGGTACGGCCAACATCCTTATCAACCGATATATTTCTCTTTGGGGATATGCCCGCGTAGTATCCTCTCGGACAACGGCCTCCAGTTCTGCTCGAAACGTTCGCACGTTGTCTACAAGCATCTTGGTGTCCGAACAATCGCCACCAGCTGCTATCACCCGAGTGGCAACGGTTGTGTGGAGCGTGTCAACCATACAATGGCACAGATGCTGGCCATGGTCGTCAACGGGCGCCAAGACGAATGGAATGCGCAGCTACCTTCCGTGGAGTTCGCCTGCAATAACTCGGTTAGCGCCGCCACCGACCTGGCCCCCAACGAGATCCACATGGGCAGGCTCCCGCGCCCCCCCCTTACTAATTTCGACCGCTCCGGGGTCGCCGGCCATCCGAGTTTGACCCACGATTACCTTGCATACTGCGACCTGGCGTCGGATCGACAACAGCGCGTCAACGATATTGTTGGGGAAATGCATGTTCTAACGGTTTCTCGCGTGGAACGGCGAAACGCCGCCAATTCGGACGCTTTGCGTCAGACCCCCAATTTCGTTATGGGAAATTGGGATTACTGTCTCCACTATTCGTCAAGGCATGAAGGCCGGCACGGATGCGAAGGTGCTCAAGACCAAATTTTCGTTCAATTGGACAGGCCCCTACAAGATCCTTGCGGTCGCCCCTTGTCCCTCCGGTGACACGCTGGAAGGTTCCCCCTCGAGGGATAAACTCCTCTATTTGGACCTCCCCACGGACATGCCCGGCATGGATGTGCACCGCCGCGTCTCCGTCGAGCGCTGCAAGCCCTGTGCCAACCCCCACGACCGCGGCGACATGCCTAAGTATCCTCCGGATGATTTGACGAAATACGTGTTCAACACCTTCACCAATCCCCCCCCCCCATA
>JAYJMJ010265912.1:0-33980 GCA_036873875.1 Laminaria ephemera | reverse complement strand
AACTGGCCATTTACTCTATTCTTTCCCTTCTTATATGAATGCTTCCATTACCATCGGCATCCTTAAAATCAGAAGGATTGGGTGAGTCCATATCGGCTGCGTTAATTTCGATAAATATTCCAAGTTCAAACCAAACATCATTACTCATATTACACTCCATATTTGATTTTACATTATCAAATATTTTTACATTTGTCTATCATTTATTTTGAAAATAATATTGTAAATTAAACCATGATATGATATATTTATTCGATGAATAATCTACTTAAAATAAAGGTAATGACAATAAAAAACCCTCAATGGAGAAAGGTCTTTTTGTTATGGTTAGCTGATGATAAAGACCTTGATTGTTATCGCTTAGAAAAAGCATTTTTAACACTACTTACTTATAAAAAACTCTTGAAAAATGAAATTACGATTCAATATGCAACTTCTTTGCTAAAAAATAAAGAAATCAATGAAAATATCATTGAAATATTTGAAAATAAGATCCATAAAACATTGCATGAGAAGCAGAAGAAGAATTTTATATCATCACTCAAGACAAAAAATTATATCCACCTTTTTAACAATCAAATTTCCAAAGAAATAAATTCCATTTTGGATAATGATATATCTATTTATGCACTCAAAAATCACTTTTTTCACAAAATAGCCCGATATAAAAGATCAAATGATTTATTGATAGATTTGATCCAATTTAAAGAAAAGAATATTGGCTGGAATAAGAAAAGTTATCTTGATAATATAACAAATAAAAAATTAAATGTTGAAATTCTTAAAAATGAAAACAACACTCTTCTTATTCATGTTATAGATTACAAAGCTTGTCACAATCTTGGATCACAAGCATGGTGCATAACCAACAACTATAACCATTTTACAGAATATACAGATGGCAAAAAACAATTTATTTACTTTAATTTTAACAAATCAATTGAAGACAATGAGTCAATTATTGGATTAACTGTTCATCTTTTTTTTGGCATAACACATTCACATCTAAAGAATGATAAAAAGGCAGGACATTCTGCTATTGGCAGTTTGGGAACTCAAATTAAAGCACTATTAAAAAAAGAATCTAATGATTGGATTAATCAAGAAAGAAATAATCAACAAACTTTTATCCAAATTTGTCAATATGGATTAATTAAATCATTTGATGAATATTTAAAAAAAGATGATGTATATGCAAATGCTTTTAATAATATGGCAATTAGGCTGGCTGCTAAGAATGGTCACGATGAAATAGTTCGGCGCCTATTAATAGATCCAAGTGTAGATTCATCTGTCGGCAACTATACCGTTTTTAAGGAGGCTGTTCGATTTGGTTATGTGGATATTATCAATTTCTTCTTCGAAAAATGGAAGGGTGACCACAATTCTTATCCTTCAGGGTCATCTACTGGTTGGGGATACGATGCATTTTGCATAGCCTGCACAAATGAATATTTCGATATTGCTATTCGTTTACAGAAAGACTTAAGCATTGACCCTTCACATAATAACAATTCGGCAATTATTAGAGCAGCATATTTTGGAAAACTAAATACATTTCGTTTTTTGCTAAAAGACCCTAGGGTGGATGCAGCGGCAGATGATAGTCAAGCATTTATTAGTGCTGCTGATAACGGAAATATTGACATTATTAATGAGTTGTTAGAAATACCCGGCATTAACCCCTCTACAGAAAATAATGCTGCATTTAAGATAGCTGTTCATCGTGGACACTTAAATATTGTTAATGTTTTACTAGAAGATCCACGAATTGATATTTCCAAAGATATTATTTCTTTACTTAAAACTGCAATACAGTGGAGTCGTACTGAAATTTTTATGATTTTAATGCAAAAATTTAATATATGTCCATCTATAGAGAACAATTTATTCATCAAAATTGCATCTTCAACTGGGAATATTGAGCTTGTTGAGTATTTAAACGACAATATTAATGTAGATCCATCTGTTGATAATAATCGGCCTTTAATGGATGCATTGAAACATGAATATTTTGAAATAGTTCATATCTTAATACAAGAGACAAGTGTGTCTGAAAAATTAGAAGAAACCTGGATACAAGAAAACCTATACCCAGAGCAAATTGCGTTAATTCATTAGTTTTTTTAATTCCACTTTTAAAACTAAAACATTAAATTATTATACATTCTTTGAAATAAAATCATACTCAAAATTTTGAATGATAATTTTTTCAAAATTTAATGGAGACCTATTTAGTTTTATTATATTATCGTATAAAGCTAAAGATTTTTTATCTTTAAGATTTTCTTTTTTTATTTCTGCTTTTTTTAAAAGACCCTGTAATGAGTTACCAATGCCAAAATAATGATTCCACTGTTTGTTTTCAAATTTAAGATTTAGCTTATAAACTTCGAGTGCTATACTATTCGTATCAGACCAATAAAGACCAGTAAACATCATTAATAACACTGGTAAAAATATCAAACTGTACATTATATCTACTGTATTTTGGGATGTTGTCTCTATTATAAAAATATTTATCATAATCATTGATATAAAAAATATTATCGATGATATAAGCATAGTTAAAACTATTTTATTTGATTTTTTTATAAATAATATTGATTTATTTAGTTTATTATCTAATGTTTCTATATCATTTTTATTTAAAGGGTTGTTAATATATTCTTCAATTATAATGTTCATATTTTATCTCATTTTTATTACTTATAACAAAAATAATTTTAAAAATCAACTTAAACCTTTAAATAATAATAAAAATTGTATGATTGTTGACTCTTAAATGAATTTTTTTGATATCGCCACGGCTAATTCGATACATTTTCCACATGTATATTCCTCTTCTATTAGCTCTATTTTTTCGAATTCATCCATTATTAGCCTTTATTTTTATTTTTTGATTCTCTTTATAACTTGGTATTATAGAGAGTTGTTTTTCTATATTCCCATAATGAGGTCTGAACATTAAATTTTCACTTTTCAGTTTTTTATTATCATCACCTATTAATTTATCCATTTCTTTGGCAACTTTTTTTAAGCCATTGTCATTTAGTTCAAAATATAATTCATTATCTTTATTTAACTCTGGATTTAACCACATTGCCATTTCTATTGTTCCACTTATTGTTGATTCCTTATATCTTATAGTTCCTATGTTTTTATCCGCTTCATTAAACACATCGATAAATCCTTTATAATCAAAATAAGATCCATAAGTACTGTGCCAACAACATTCATAAAAACAAGATTTTTCTTTAAGTTCTTTTCTTGTTTTTAAATTTTTCAACCGATATCTCTTGTTATCCACAGTTATGATAGATTCTTTGTTCTCTTCTAGATGTATTTGTTTAATAATTTCTTCGTTCAAATCAACTGGTTTAACTACTGTGCTTTTTGGGATTATTGTTTTGAACTGTTGATCTTCTGGCAGTGAGTTTTCTAAGAAATTTTTAAATGTTCTGGCTTCAGACTCTTTATCTAATTCAATATCTTTATTTTTTGAAAAATAACTTAGAATTCTTGAATTTGTTTTATAATTCACTAATATATCAGAGTAATATTTTCTAAAATCTTGTGCATCTGATAGATCACGTAGAAAAATATCCATCATCCCCAAACCATTTATGTCTATTTTATTCTTTTCAATATGATATATACTTTTAAGTAATTTTTTTCTTTCTCTTTGATTTTTTATACTTTTGGAATTTCTAAGTAGTTTTTCTGATTCTTCATATCCAAACACTTTAGGCAATAATGTCGCTACACTTTCTAAGTAGTGACTTTGATAATAGTCTTTATATTTTTTTTCTTTTAAAAATTCTATTGGATTCATATTTGTATTATAGCATAGTATTTCCAAATACAAATATTATTATATAATGAAAAGATATAAAATAACCAACTTGTGCCCTATGAATAAACAAAATTTTAACGATGTATGATTTGCACATCAATTATAAATTTATAATTTTCAATTCATTTTAATGATTTTATTGGTCCACATAATATCTTCTTCTCTTTCACCATTCCATAATACATTGCAAGTTGTCGGGTGGGCTATATTTTTATCAACATGTGTTACTATACCAATTAAAGACAAATCTTTAATATGATATACTGGATCCCCTTCTTTTACTGGATATTCGCTCATAAAATTTACCTTTTCTGATTATATTTTTTAATATAACATTATTTTTTAATATATACCATAATTTATATAATAAAAGTTTCCTTAAATCTCACGAAGGTGTTTCAATTATCTTAAAATGCCTTTATTTTGTATAACCCTATAATCTTAATCATAATATGATTGATATTATTGTTGGATTTATACACTACACTATGACTCCCAAAACTAAAAAATAATTTATTTATTTTTGATGATCCATGTTTGGCTTATTTGCATTCTGTTCTGGCTTTAATTTATTTGTTTCAGATGGTATTTTAATATTTATAATCGCAATAACTTGAGTGGCTTCTCAAAAACAAAGCCACCATAAAATTTGTTTTATGATGGCCTTGTTTTATATATTTATTTATAATAAGTATTATTTATTTATAAACCAATTATATATCTCTGGTATCGTTGCGATCTCTTCCTTTATTGGCTTCATCTTTGATAAATTGTATTTTTTTTGTAAAAACTTTAATCTTTTGATTGTTATTTTATTCTTATTAACCAAATTAGTCGCGCAGAATGAAATTGAATATTTTATATTTTCTTTCAAACAATCACTTTTTCTTAATAAATAATTATCTTGATTTAAATCTGTATAATACGGCAATTCTGATTCCAATAAAGTTCTGTATAATTCATTTCTTTTTGTTTCTTTATACCCCTTTGCACTTACTCTTTTATCATATACTTTTTTATAGGATTCAATATGAGTTTTATACAACCAGATATGTTCATCAATTGTAAATGAATCCAGATTAGCAGTTTTGATAAAATTTGAATATGACAAAAATGTCCCCTCTATCATTGACAAAAATTGATTTTCTGAAAAATTCAATCTTTCTTCAATAATATTATCAAAATAATTGTATTGTTTTAATATGAGTCCATTTTTTGAAACTAAAAATGATTCTTGAGTATTGTTACTTAAAAATAGTGGAGTGTTTCCATTTTTATAAGATTCATTATATTCTCCAGGGCTTAATGTTGATATTGCAACATAAAAAACTAAATACATGGCAAAAATAGAAAATACAATTTCTTTTATTATATACTTTTTTGTTGTGATTTTATTTTGTGACGAAAAAAATTTATCTAAAAAGAACATTGATCCAATATAAATAGATACCATCCCAAAAGCAAAAAAAGGCATTGACAACATATGATAATCTATATTGTCTTCTTTTAAGAATAAATCTAACCTTTCACCACCACCATAGATATAAAAAATATCTGATGTTGTGTTTAAAAAATAAACTAGAAATAGTGCTCCTATTAAAATCATTGAATTTTTTAAATACTTAATCTTACCTTTGTTCATAATTAACTCCTTTTTAACACAGTATAAGCTGTTTCAACTGAAATGCCAGAAGATTCTTTCAATATTTAAAAGTAATAGCCTCGAAGGATACTCAAATTAAGTCTGATATTATGTCACACAATCTTTAAATTATGTTATAATGGTAATATATTATTTAAAAGGTTATATTATGAAACACGAAACATTTGTATCAAGAGGAAAGGTTGAGTATAAGGTTTACTCTACAAATCATGGTGACTTAACCATCAGAGATAGTACAACAAACTCTAAAAATTCCATCATGAATTTTCAAAATAATAGCTATAAAATAAAAAACAATAATGATTTAGAAATTCAAAAAATTATAGATAAAATAAATAATCTAACAAATGCAGAAATATTTATGAGCCATAAAAAAGGAGACATGTTTGGTCATAAAAAACAATTAATGTTTTCTAGAGGTGAAGATGCAAATGATTTAAGGGTAGACACCAAAACCAATGGATCGATATTGTTTTATTCAGATTCAAAATACCTTATGTATCCTGCACTAAAATATCAAGAAAAAGTTAAAAATGATGAGGAAGCGATAGATAAAGTAAATGATAATGATCAAGGTTTATCACTAGGTTTTAAGGTAAAAGCACTTTCAAAAGCCGCAATTTCAAAAAGGAACAGATATCATAGATAAACAATAAATTAATTCTTAACAAAATACAATATATTTTATTAATTTCTATTGATATAAAAGTATGAGCAATAAGCAATAACAAGAGTTGAAATTATGATTAAAAATATTTCTGTTTTTTCTTTATTGCACACTCATTTTCAAATGCTGCTGCCTGTAAAGCACCCCAGGGACTATTTTGTTTTAATTCTTTTTTTAAAATATCGATTGTTTTGTGTGATAAATGAGTTCCTTCACACACTTTAACTAAAGCATTTATTTCCCTTAAATACAACAGAATAATTCTTTTTATATACAAATATCTAATTTTAATTAATGAATTGACTTTAATTATCTTTAGTAAAGGAGAAAAGTTTTTACAAAAGATAAAAGAATTAGATGGAAAACCCTATAAAATAGAAAAACAAATTTTTGATTAATTATTTAAATTATAAATAAACACCTCTTATAGTAGATGATTAATTAAGATAATAGCATGCCACTATTTAATATGTATATTTATGTTATAATATAAATATATTAGAACTAGATGGTGAATGTAAAATGAAATTTAATGAAATTGAAGTAAAAGAAGATTCATTTATAACAGATAAACAAATGCAAAATATAACATCCAATCTTATCTCTTCATCTCCAATGAAAGAAAAAATGTTAGATTTTTTAAGAGAGAAAATGAAAACAAAAATGGAAATCAGATTAGTTGCTGAAGTTGAGGAGGCTGGAAGTAAATATTTTATATTTCCTGACGATACCACTGGCTATAATTTCCTTGGTGGATTACCTTTAAGTGCAAAACCAGCAAAAGTTGTTTGTGTGAATTCTAATAATGATATTTCTATGTATGAAGGAGACAAAATTGGAAACAAACCAATTCTTGAAATTAGAGAAGCCCTTAGTAAAAAAATTGATGAGGATTTTCACAAAAATATAAAAAAGACTCTTAAAAAACGAAATAAATCTAATAAGCCATAAAAAACTAGCTGGCTATGAACTTAGCCAGCCAATTCACCCTTCCAGAACATTCCAGTTTGTTTTTCTATAAATAAGTATTGATCCTTACTATTAGACCCAAGAATAATAACCTCCCCTGTTTTATAAATAATATATCCATGAGCTATAAAGGTTTAGATGGTAAACACCCATACGGTTCATTCCATCAGTAGCCTGTTTATAAAGTTCGTTTTCATCAAAAAAATCATTTTCATAATGATGGAACTCGAAAAAATGAAAATCTGTTGATATATTTCTTTGTGATTTTTTATTAAAAATATCAATAAAAATAATACTTTAATAACATATCTCTAGATACACATAACCATTAATATTATTCATAACAGAACCCAATGTTATTAAATTTCCATTTGGAGCATGTCTTCCATCTAAACCTCTATATCTATGTGCTATTGAAGTATATGAAGTACCCGCAACAGTTAATGTTCCTCCGCTAGTATTCGACTTCAATCTATTATTGCTATCATAATAGCATTTTATAGTTTCTTTTGTTCCCATTGCTTGTTGTGTATCTGTTTCATTTACTGTGTAGTTATAAGGCTCAGCACTTGCATAGTTTACTACACATGATTGTGTTTGTTCAAACTCCACTTCTTCATCTTGTGTTGATACATCTGGTGCCCATTCACTGCAATCTCTTGAGACTTCGTTTATTTGATACACACTTGTTGTCTCTACACTTGTTTCTGTATTTAAATAATAAATCACATCTCCGACTGGCTCCAGTGATATTGAGTCTTCTTCTGTCACATCTGATATAAGATTTGTTAGGTTTGCATCATCATATAAAAATAAACTTCTTATATTTTCAACTGACCAAGATAAAATTATTAATTCATTAGGTAGATAAGATATCTTATTAGATTGAAATCCATTAACTATTACACTTGGTGTTGAGCTTTGGCCAGATGTATCAAACGGACTTGAATCGTTTTCATCTAGAACACCATCATTGTCATCATCAGTATCTTCACTATTATTTATTCCATCATTATCCCAATCATTAGAAACGAAATCAGGTTGAGGTATTTGCATATTAAATGTCATTTCAGCTAATGACACCACTGATACACTTGAAATTATTATTGATAATATTATTTTTTTCATATTAAAACCTTTTCTATTATAATATTTGTATCATGATTAAGAAAAAAATCAATTTTTTTAGATTAAAAATTTATGGAATAGGAGTTGAGTAGATTATATTTTGTATAGCTCTACGTTTTCTTGTATCGTCATTATTAGTTAAGTGTATAACTGGAGATCTAGTTGAATTTCTATTGATATAAATTTATATAGATATAAAAGTATGAGCAATAAGCAATAACAAGAGTTGAAATTATGATTAAAAAATATTTCTGTTTTTTCTTTTTCTTTATTGCACACTCATTTTCAAATGCTGCTGCTGCCTGTAAAGCACCCCAGGGACTATTTTGTTTTAATTCTTTTTTTAAAATATCGATTGTTTTGTGTGATAAATGAGTTCCTTCACACACTTTAACTAAAGCATTTATAAAATGCTCTTCATTATTCATTATAAGCAATATTTTTGATGCTACTATTTTTGATTTTACTCCCTGACTATATCCTTTTTCTATAATTTCTAATGATTCTGGAATAGTTTTTTTTGACTCCATTAGCCTGGATAATTCTATCAGAAAATCCCTACTCTCAGAATGACTCATTTTAAAAAAACTATACAGCCATTTAACTGGACTTATATTAATTGAATTTATCCCACCAGAACCATTATCTGTAGAACTAATATTATCAGTCTGATTTACATTCTTCATTGATATTCCATTTTATTTTCGACCAACATACCATCTATTTTCAATAAACACAACAGAATAATTAATTTCATATATAAACATCTAATTTTAATTCATGAATTGACTTTAATTATCTTATAAATTATAATAGATGATCGTATACAACTATAGGCAATTTACATGAATAACCCAATCACGATTAAACAGATTGAAGATGCCATTAATATTCATAGTGATCGATGGATTGGACATTGCCATTTTACATCTTCTAAAATCTTGCAATCTGGCATTATTGAAGGCGATTTAATTTATGGAACCTATATTGGCCCTATTCATGAAAACAGTATATTTTCTATAGATTTTCAACCACAACATGGATGGATTGAATTACCAGACGGTAGTATTTGTGATCCTACACGCTGGGTATTTGAGAATGTTGACCCTTATCTTTATATATCTAAAAAAAATAACCACGAATATCAAAAAGTCGATCTAAAATCAATCAGGTCTCTATTACAAACCAAACTTAAAAATGATTCTAATCTAAAACAAATAGCACTTGATCGTAGTAATGGATCTTTTGCCATTAGGTACATACTCAACACAGATGCTGATTTTATTTCTTATTTGGATGCACTTTGGATATTTAATCTTCCAAAAAGTCTATTAACAAAACCTATTCATGAGTTTTTCAATTCAATCCAAATTTCAACTTTAATTGATTTTACTCTTAAAATTGAATGAAATATTTTTTTTATTATTTGTGTTATAATATAATTAATAAAAAAACAATGGAGCCTATTTTATGTCATATGTACCTAATTTTCTTGGACTTTTTTCAAAACATTCAAGAGTTAAGACAACGAGACCATTACATGAACAATATGAAAACTTTGAAAAACATATGCATGCGAAGGGAATGTTTGAAACCACTAAAGAATTTTATGACAACCTAAGCAAGGATAGTAATTTTATTAAAGATGGTGATAGAGAGTTTGATCATTTTTTAAATTCTTTGGCACCACATTTTAATAAAGCAATTAATGAAAAAAAAGAATATGAAAAATTAGCATTAAGCAATGTCTCTGATTTTTTAGAGTTGATTAATAATAATGATTTATCCAATAAAAAAGAAAATAACAAAATTGTTGATGATTTTTATTTATTGACAAAAAAAATTCAAGAAAACAACAATCCAGATACCAAACACATAGAACAACGATTAATTACGAATGCCTTTTATGAAGACTTTGTAGAAAAATTAATGAAACAAATACCAGGAGATATGGAGTCATTTACTGTCAATAGAGGAGGTAATGACCATTTATCATTTATCAACAGCTTTAAGGCCAATAAAATTTCTCGAAATGAATATGAATCCCTGTGTTCTCCTAAAAAAGATTTTATGAAAGAGGTTTCCAATGGCTATATTAATGGTGCAAAGGTGAGTTGTAGAAAATGCATTAAAGGCATTATTTCTCTTGTGGCCAAACCAACATTAAAAAATAAACCTAAAATGCGATAATGTTTTATAATAAAAAAGGTTAATTATATTTTCAATTAACCTTTTTTTAATTATGGCGTGTTTCTTTTCTTTCTCATTTTTTTAACTTCCAAATCTAATTCTATTTTAATAAGATCAGTTAAATCAATGTTTATAACATTTACCTTGAAGCTTTTGTAGGATTCTTCGCTTATAGCACAATTACCCTCTACCTGTGTTATTTTAATGTTTTTTTCAAATGAATCCTTCACATTTTTGAAATCAAATTTCTTCAATCTTGACTGTTCACCAAAAAAATGAAGATTGATATTCTCCATTACAGTTTCTATCTTTCCACATTCGTATTGCAATCTATCATTGCATTGTTTCTCTGTTTTTAAATTAAATACAGTTGGGTAGTTTTTAAACATCGACTCTAAGTTAACTTTCTCCTGATCTGACAAAGGGAATGTTTTTATAGGCATTACATCAGAATCACTTGTAAGATTTTGAGTAGGTATTATATTTATTTCTGATGATGGCAATTTAAATATGTCTGGACGAAGTTTTATATTACTGTGATCTTTCCAATTGTCATCTTCATTGTTATATCCCCCTTCTTGAAAAGAATTAATATTACAATCATTATAAAACTTCAATTCCACAAAATCTTTCATTTTTTTACTTAATTCATTATTTCCATTGAATTTATATTTACTTATTAACCTTAAAAATTCAACCTTTTCAACACAAAGATCACCAGGATTTTTTTGCATCTCGGTAATATTCGATTTATCTTCATCTATATATTCTTCTAAAAAAAATAAAATATCTAATATCTCTTCTGGTATCCCATCTGCAAAGTGTTGAAAATCGAGATCTATGGATCCGTTATCTTGTCTTTGATTCATACACATTCTTTGATTAAATATGCTTAAAATATTTTGATATGAATTCTGATTGGTGTATTTATCGGCCATATGAGCAAAGTTGATCATTTTTATAAGATCTTGATTTTTTTCTTGATCTAATAATAGATCTCTATATGTTTTTGTAGTCATAATTTTTACCTTATTCATTTTTTTAATATTATAACATATTTTTCTTGATTTTTCACTATTATTTATCTTCTTTATTAATTGTTTTTATGTTAAACTGACACTTATGGCAGCCCATCTAGGATTAAGCTTATACGACAAATTATAATAGATGAAATTGAATATTTTGTCGAATTATTGGTTAGAGTGACGGTACAAATCCACAAACAGAGCTAATAAAATTAATTTTTCAATAAAACCTTTATTTTTAATTTGTTTTTTGGTATTATAATACTTTAAAATATAGTTAAATAAAGGGTGTCACATGAAACTTAGAGTTCTTAAAAGTAATTTAAAACATTTTGAAGCAAGCCTTGAAAAAGCCTCATTAACAGAAGCTGCCAATGCATTCTCACATCGATTTCAGGGTGACAATAAACGGGCTGTTTGTGTAACCCTAGATTGTGACATTACATTGGAATTGCTTCAAAGTATTCAAGAAATTGCTACTGAGATAGATGATGGCTATGCTAAAGTTGATGTTGAAGTTGCATTATTTTCATTTGAACACAAAGATATTGAAAAAGTTAAATCTCTTAAAGGTTTTATCAAACTTTTTCGAAAATTTATAGAACAAGATATGATTAACGGGTGGCTTTTTAAGCTTAATCTTGGTCAAGACTATCTACCCTTTTTAGTATATGACTGCCATCACACACCAGCTAGACCAGATATTCAACAACAAGCTCATGTGACTGTTTCTTTTTCAAACTCTACATCTAAAGATTTAAAAAATAGCAATAAAAAAGACAGTGTTGATTTTTTTATGGATGATGTATATAACAAAACCGTTCCTGAGATATTAGCATCCAAAATGTTCTTTAAAGAAACAGAAAAAATGATTACTATCCATGAGAAACACATTGATGATTATGATAAATTTCATGACACATTGGGGGCACAATATATTGCCCAAAAAGATTGTGTCATTATCGATAGTTATCGTAGTGAAATTTCAAGCAATAAGGGTCATCGCCTAGTCAATGATCAACATGATACCAAATTTATGGATAGTATTGCTCAAATTTCTTGTGTTCCATTTTTCAACAAGAAAAAAGATGATGATGAAGATGATGGAGAACTAAAAGGTTTTGGGTTTTATGATCGAGAGCGTGTAGAAATGAAACTACCATTTCACCCTTATATCAAGATGTTTGATTTAGAGACTCATCAAAATCTATGGACTTTAGCTAGTAACATTACTCCATATGAATATGACACTACAGTAAGTGATAAATTGATTCTTCCTGAAGATCATCGTGATCTTGTTGATGTTTTGGTGAACGATGCTGATATTGTATTAGACGACATTGTTAGCAACAAATCTGGTGGCACTACAATCCTTTGTAAGGGCGAAGCTGGGCTTGGTAAAACTCTTACTGCTGAGGTTTACTCTGAAACTATTGAGAAACCTTTATATTTAGTTCACTCTGGACAACTTGGCACCAATCCTGAAAAAATTGATGAAAAGCTTAGTGTTATTCTTGAACGAGCCAAGCGATGGGGAGCCATTTTATTATTGGATGAAGCTGATGTTTATATTCGTAAACGTGACAATTCTATGGATCATAATGCTATTGTGGCAGCATTCTTAAGACAGCTTGAACGATTTGATGGCATTATCTTTTTAACCACGAATCGCTCTGATGATGTTGACGATGCTATTGTAAGTCGATGCACTGCTGTTATTGATTATGAGCATCCAAAAGGTAAAGAACTTTCTCAGATCTGGAAAGTTTTAGGAATACAATATAAAATTGACCTTAATGATGATTTGATCTCTGAGCTTGTTAATCTGTTTGTTAAGACTAGTGGTCGTGATGTTAAAGAATTATTAAAATTGGCATCTAAATATAAATCTCAACGGAATATTGATATTGATATTGATGTTTTTCGTAAATGTGCGATGTTTCGTGGTCTAAAAACTAAAGAATCAGATTCACTTAATAATTAATATCAAGTCAAGTCAACACTATAAAATGAGAGCTAATATATACAGTTAACTCTCATTTTATTTAAACTTGAAGTTAAAATGATCCAAGAAAAAGAAAAATTGCTATTGATGATAAACTAGAGATTGCAAAAACACCTAATTGATTTATATATTTTGAATACATGCTAAGGCCGAAGCGACTACCTAATTTTGATTCAGCTTCAACCATTATTGCTAAAAACAACATCAAAAATGCAATAAAAACAGTTGACTCGAATAGATCATTTACTTTATTTGATTTAAGAATAAAAAACAATACTGAATATATTATAGGGATTAGAGCAGCCGCAATGAATCTCTTTATTTCAACTTTTTGATCTCTAAATTTATTAATTGTTGTGATTAATTTTTTTGATTTTATTAAAATCCAAAATAAATCGAAATTTGACTTTTCCATACCATGTCTGGATTTACCTGACACAGATAATGCTGCCGTTTCGTTATTTATAATGCTTACACAGGTCATTCTATTTTCCTGCTCTATATAAACAATAAGTGACTCTTCTTCATGATATAAATCACACTCATCGAACTTTGGCCATATAATTTCTTTTTCACTTAAATTTTTGCAAACAACTATAATGTTTTTATGATCTCTACTATATTCTATGTTATTTGATTCTAATAATTTAATTTGATCTTTTTCAGAAAACATTTCCAATCCAGGGTTTTCTATTTTAATTTCACAATTTAAAGGATCCAAGCACTTAATAGAATTTTTGATTTTAAAAGATATATATAAAGAGTTATTTATTAATACATATTTTATATCCAAGTGAATAATGCATTCATCTAAATAAATAGCTGATTGAAGTTTTCCGTCTACTTCATCTCCATAAATACCTAAATACCTTCTAATATATTTATAAAAATTATTTTTTAAAGTAACATTACTTTTAATGTAATCATTAATAATTTCTGACTCATTATTAGATTGTAATATAAAATCTTCTTTTAGTATTTTATTTTTTAAATTATGTTTATTGTATCTATGTTTCTGCTTCTCTATTTGGAATTCCAATTTAACATCATCAATACTATTTTGTTTTTGCAGCCTTATTATATTAAAAAAATCTTCTTTTAGTTTTATTTTCATGATCTTTCCCCCGGAAAAGACAAATTACCTAATTATTATTAAGTTGTCAATAATAATTTACTTTGTCATATATATATGATACAATCGACTCAATTAAAGAGGTTGTTTTTTATGTTTACATTATATAAATCTTCGGCATTTGGTGGAGATAAAATGTTTAATCTTTGTAAATCTATATTAGAGTATGAACATCAAAAATTTACAGTCATCGAGGATCATGCAATTGTCTTAAAGATGAGCAGAGGATCTGGTTTTATTATTTACTATAATGATATTGAAGTTGGTATACATTATACTAATCTTGTGAATTGTTTAACCAAAAATGGTCTACTTTTATGCTAATCTCTCAAAAAATATAAATAATATAAGGTCTTCACTATTCATGAATAAATTTTTTATACCGGCTCATTTCGAGCAAAAAGCCATTCAAATTTTTAAAGATTTAAAAATTTCGGAAAATGATATTAAATCAATTGATAGATATAAGTGGGATTTTTTTGAAGTTAAAGAAATTTTCGAGAGAAGATTGAAAGGCAATCCTTTAGCTACACCATTATTTTCTATGATTGATGACACTCAGGACAAAGCTCTTAAATACAGAGAAGCTGCTCTTGCTGTTATGGATATTATTAAAAGCTTAGATTTCATCGAGCTTGATAGCGAGAAACCTGCTAACGATAAAATCGATTCTAAGTTGGTTCAAGTTATGAGTTGTGATTATTTATTACAATTATTAGGTGAGCGCATTTTTTATCTCGACTATAGAGATTACAAATTTGATGATGCTTATCAAATGATGATGGTTTTAAGTGTTTATATTTTTAATGAATTAGAGTATAAAGACTCACGTGAACAAACCATTCATGATATTGAAAATAATATTATTTATAATTATGCCAATCATATTCATGGTGATTTTAGATTTGAATCTTACGATTTAAATCACAAACTATTAAATAACCCTTTTAATGAAAATGAAAAACTACCATTTAGTAAAATCGATTTAAAAAATATTATAGCTGGATATCACTCAACAGAACCCAGTTTTTTAGTGGCATTATTAATGTTGGCTCACAACAAAAAAGACAAGACCTTTGTTAAAAATATCCCCAATTGGATCAAAGATCTTAAATCAACATCCCAAGTGTTTGGTAACTTTGCTGATGCTGGCATGAATAGCATCGGATCTGCTGTTATGAGCTTCTCTGGTTTTGAATCTAATTTTGCTGGCTATGTTGGTGTTGAATGCAGTGATTCTTATTATAAAGCAATTATTAAAGATGGTATATTAAACTATTACCTTTACCAAGATCGACAACAATTTCATCTATTTTCTATTTCTCCAGACATTGTAGATGATCTTATTTGTGCTCTTTTTAAAAAAGCAGCCAATGGGAATGGACGCACGAGTGTTGCCGAACTAATTGAGGTGTTAGAATTTTATGTCGATAATTATGGTACATAGGATTAAAAATTTCCTACTTAAACACTTTAATTCTTATTTTAAAATGAAAAATTCTGTGTTATAATATGATCTTATTCATATATTATGGTGTGGAGGTTTCATATGTCTGAAAATCAACCCTTATTTTTTACCACTGAACAAATTATGAAAATTGATTGCTGGGATTTTAGTGAGTTTGTTTCTTCGAGATATGGTTTTGATTTCGATTTCACCTCTGACCAAGAAGTTATTTCTGATTCTTCTTATGAATTCAACATTTCTAAAGGTTATCAGGAGCCAGAAGGTGTATTAAGAGGCAGTCGAGCAAAAGAACTGAGAAACTTTAAGATAAGTGGAGATGGATATATGATGACTGAATCCATTTTGCAGGAATTAGTTGATGATGGTCTTTTACCAGAAGGCCTAGTTATTATTAAAGTTTCTTTTCCATAAATCCCAATGATCAATTTTATAATGGTATTACAATCCTACATCTGATACAATAGTATTCTAACGACACTTCTTTTGGAGATTATATGAAAAATACTCTTATTATAATATTTCTAACCAGCCTAGCATTGGGTTGTGGTGGCTCAGATAATCCTAGTGCAGAAGTAGATAATAACAGAATTTCAATTAAAAAAGAGGTCGATGTTGTTTTTTGGCATGAACACGACACATTTACTTTTTTTACTGAAAATAAACAAACCAAAGAAGTTGATCGAATTTATATGGGAACCTATATTTATATAGAAGGAGAAAGATATATTACAGGAGAGGTTAATCTATTTATTGATGTTAAAGAGGGCAATAATCCATGGTTTGAATGTTCTGCAAGCAATTTCTTTATTAATAGTGGTATAGCTGAGTGTTCTATTCATATTAAGGACTACGACCACCTTAGAACTGCTGACTGGAATAATGGTAAATTTGGATCTGGCTCAACCCTTCGAGTTAATTAAAGGATTTTTCTATGAATATTTTATTTGTATGTTCAATGGGACAAATGAGAAGCAAAACAGCCGCCTATTGCCTAAAAACAGCATCGACTGAAACATTTTATTGTGGCACATCAAAAAAAGCTGATATCACTTTAAGTGTTCATCTTATCAATCAAGCCGATTTGGTTGTTTTTATGGACAACAACCACTATTTAGATTGCATTAAAATGATTCCAGAATTTAAAAAGAAACACTATATTTGGAATATACCTGACGACTTTAACTATATGGATGACATTTTGGTTCATAGAATTAGATCATTATATTCAGACATTGATCCATTTTATCAATAACTTTAAAGGACAATTAAGATGAATTTATTAAAACCTTTGTTTATTTATTTGGTTATGGTTATTTTTTCTTGGGGAATTTATAAATCTATAAATTTCTATGAATTTGAGCACGGCAGTGGCAATATCATTGTTGTTTATTTTATATTTGGTTTCTTATTTTTAGCTTCCTACTTTTGTTTTTTTGTTAAAAAGGTTAAATTTCAAGATCATTTTATGAAAAATCTAGCCATTGTAAATTTTATGGCACTTACCGTTATTGCAAGCTTCTTTGTTGGCATTGGACTTTATCTTTTATCTAATATTATTTTTAAAGGACTCTCACCATGGATGTTGCTACTACCACCAGGATTAATGATTCATATTTTTGCTTGGGCACCCATTATAGATAAAGACAAAAAAGATTTATCCTCTTCTTTTATAAATTTAATGTATAATATGTTTGGACTTGAAATTACCAAAAGGTCATCTAAAATTAATTAATAACATTCTTCCCTATTAATAACCTAATATTATTGACAAATCATCTTTTTTGTTATAAGTTAAAGGAGACCGCATATATTCTCTGCGGTCTTTAAAGATAAAGCATGTCGAAAGGTATGTAGAGTCCGAGCAGCACCGTTTAACGAGGTCAACCATAAGGGTAAATATCGTTTTGTTAGGCAGCGGCTAACACCTATATAGTCTTCAAAGACACCTACCAAGATTGATCAATATTAAATGAGTTTATATAACTCAATATTTTATCTTCATCCATACTGATTTTTAAATCTCTTAAAACAACACACATTTCTGTTATGCCTTTCTTTGAAACTTCGTGTTTTTTTATAGTCACTCCATTTTCAATGTTAAACGAAAATAAATTAAAATTATCTGACTTGCGTTGCATTTCTTGAATTGATTGTAAAAGAGCTTTTTCTGATGAAAGATCTTGGTTTATTTCAACTACAAGATTTTCAGTCCAATCTTCTTCTCGTTCATATTTTGTTGATGGATGTAATGCTCTAGTTACAAGCCCTTTTTCTATACAACCTAAAAATACTTTGTGAGGCAAATAATAATCAAGAAGATTATCTGGTACATCACTTGCTTTCATTCCACCTGAGTTTGATAGTTCTATAGCGACACCACTAATACTATTGATTGTTGTGTAATTTTGAAGAGTGTGAATAGTATTTGAAGATTCATCATAAAAAACCATTCCATATTCAATAAAATAAGCTAAATCACTCTCATTTTCAGCAACACTTTTGCATATCTCATCTATTAGATTAGTTTTCTTTTCATGAAAGTCGGCATTACTAAAACAAGCGGTTATATTTCCAGTGTAGGTTTGATAACATCTGGTTTCACCAGCTAAATTCTTATATCCTATAACAACTTTTCCGCCCATTTTATTCTCCACAATATCATAAATTATTTGATATAATTATATCATTATATATGATTTTTGTATAGTGTTTTGTTGATACTTATGCTATAATTAGATTTATTAACAGATACTTAAAATTAAGGTTATATTATATGAGTTTACATCCCAAAGTAGCAGAATCTTTTGATGAAATTGATGCAGCCATCTTTTCTGGTGATCAATTTCACAATAAAGAAGATAAAGATCAGCTCGCTTATTATGTTAACCGATGGAAGAAAGAACTTGCTTATATCGAGCAACACATTCGAGAAAATCAATATGTTGAAGAAGGCTTTGAAACCTATATCACCGAACCTGGTGAAAGTGTGAGTGGAATTGCAATGCGCAAGCTTGGTGATGAAGATCTATGGAAATCAATTATAGAATTCAATGATGATGAATTTAGCAATATGAAAGCCTGGGAATATTTCCCTGTTGGTACAGTTATTCGTCTTAAATTAAAATAACTTTATTTTTTATCAACGACAATGGATTGAAATTAATTTTTATAGGAGTATATTGAAATTAATGGAGATTAATTATGATACAAGCTTTTCTTAAACAAATATTAAATTTTGACTTTATAATATCATTAATAGTTTTAGCCATAATAGGAGAGTTTATACCAGAAAATCCTTTACTTTTAATCGTTTTTTTCTATTGGTGTTATGGAATATCTCTGTATTATTTTGATACAAAACAACTAAATACATATAGTCCTATAAAAATAATATCTGTTCTTTTTTTAGGTTTTGTTTTTCCTTATATCTTTCATACAAAAAACAAAAAATAAAAATTATTTTTATTTAAATAACATATCCTCCAGCATAGCCTCTTTCTGGAACACCATAAATGTTTTCCAAATTATTTTTTGGTGCCCAATTATTTTTGAAAAATCTTACAGTTTCTGGACTTATAATTCCACTCAGGATGACCTTGGTGCTATTATCTTCAGGTAATTGTATTAAACCAACTGCACCCTCTTCATAAAGAGCACACTGCAATATAAGATACCCTATTGAATATATTTCAGAAAAATCTAAATATCTTAAATCATAAACCATTTGATCTTCTAAAAATATTTGATTTGATTTTTCTAATTTCATTTTAAAAGAATGAATAATGTTATATAAAGTTTCTAGGGTTATATCATGATGTTTAGAAATTTCTTCATATTTCAAATCCCTAACATCAGAATCACTAACCTCTGGACATAATCCTCGCACTGCATGAGAATAACAATGATCTAATGCTGCGATAACACTTAACTTATGTGTTTTTTTAATATTTAAAAAAGAACAAAGTTGACCTATTGATGATCCATTCCAATAATCAAGATATGTACTGTCATAACCAGGATCACCCTCTCTGTGATGATCTATAACGAAAGAGGGTTTTATTGTTTGTAATTGACATTCTATATAGATAAGATTGAATTCTTTATTTAGAGCATGAGGTAACACAATTCCTGATATATTATTGGCTAAGTAAGCATTACCAGAATGACATCTTTTATTTTCAATCATGGCATAACCAAAAGGCAAATTGTTTTCATTTAATATATTTTCGATTGCTCTCATTTCTGGATCATCGGCACCTAAAACATAAAAATAATCCTTTTTCATAAAATAGTCCACTTAAGTTTATTCCATTAATTATTACATTATTAGCATAAAAAGTCAATAAATCCAACTGTTTTGTTTTCCACAATGTTTAGTCTAATCTTGATCAATTTACTCTCATTTTGTTGATTTTACATTATAATGTTGTTATAATATGATCTTATTTAATAGATAACTAAAGAGAAATATATGTTTAATAAAACCTTACAAGAAAAACTTCGTAATAATTGGAAAAAACACTATGATAATGGCGGCTACATTTCCAGCAAAAGTATGATTTTGCAAGCCTTTATTATGAACAAAAAATCAAAAGGTGTGGCCAAAATTTTCCCCCACAACCAAATTAAGTTACTTACTCTGGTAGCGGAGATTCAGAGTGAGCTTGTTTACATGGGAACTCTATACAGCATTGTTCAGCACTACAAAGATTCTAAGAATGTCCAACTTCCATCTTTGTCTTCACCTTTTATGAAAGATTTTTCTAATTTGTGTGGAAATCCATTTAATGGCGAATTGGATTATCGCGAGTTCTCTGAAATTAAAATGGAACTTGATCATTACCTTAACTCCATTTTGGTGAACACTATTTGTTAATTTAATTGTTACAACACGATCTTTTAAGGTCGTCTTGTAACTTTTTTTTAATATAAAATTTTTAATATTCAAGGGTGGTAAATTTAACATGAATGAACTAGTATTGAGAGATTGGCTTATTAGTAACAATAAAGAGCTTGAAAACAAGATCTATAAGGATTCTGCACACAAGCAATGCCATTGGGTCAATTCAACTCTTATCCGTCTTATTTTTAAGGATTTTGATGAGATTTCTGTGCCATCTAGCCACATGTCTAAGTCAATCAATTTACCTGTATATGAATTTTATAGCGAGAATCTTGATGTAACTATTACATTGCGAAACAATTTCTATGATTGGTGTTTCGCTGTATCTAAACCCCTAACTACTAATATGCCAAAATATTTCGAGGACATGGTATTTATGGAAACTGGCTTCTTTGAAGGGATGGATCATACAGAAAACTTCCCATTTAAGGCATGCACTCAAGAAAATGAACCTTTATTTGCTATTTTGCTATGGATCATCCAAGAAAATTTTGAAAAGGAAATTAAATAATATGAACTACCGTAACCTTTATGATTTGATGCAGAAAGAAACCGCGAAATTGAAGAAACTTTTATCTGAATATGATGAAGGGATTGGCGAATATAACGACCTCTATCATGACCAGATGAATATCATTAAATCACATGAAGAGACTTTGTTTCGTAAACTTACAGTCGATGGATTTGATGCATTATCCATGCTAACCAAGCTATCTGATTTATCTGGTCAGCCATTAATTGAGTCTTTTTCAGTGGTTCAAAGAACACTGGACTCAGTTCAGGATGCAAATGATAGTCTTGACACAATGGACTCTCTTGAAACCATTGTTGCATTAAATAAACAAATTATTACTGAAGCAAAGTCTATTGAAAATGATTTTGAGTCTTTAGAAGGCAAGAGAACTGGTGGATTGGGTTCTTTTGGAGTCGCATCACGAATATCTGATTTACAACCAAGCAAAGAGGAGATTGAAAAATCTGAAGGACTTGGATTTTGGGGGAAAACATTCTCTTTTGGCCGAACCAATCAATTAAACAGACTATTACTATCTTTAACAAACATTAATGATTTTGAAAACAGAAACGGTGATTCTCTTTTTAGTGTTAATGATGATTATATGTCCATTATTGATAAAAACAGTGCGGCCTCTTTGGAATTATCATCTTTACAAAAAAAATATAATGACAAACAAACAGAAGCAAACAGTCAATCTCTGTTGATGAAACGATTTGAACAACTAACATTAACTGTTAAAAGCTTTTCTTCTGAAAACTTGGCTCGTGAAACCTTTAATCAATCGATTAAAGTATTATCTAAAACAGATACACTTTCATCTGTATATGAATCATTTGATATGGAAAATTCAATAGTGGATATTAAAAAATCCACCATTCGAGGTGATCTTGCCCTAAAAATCAAGGCTGGATTATCTGAACAAAAGAGTGTTATTAGCAAAACAATCAAAAATTTACAAAGAAATGATAGTAAACTTCGAAGAGCTAAATCTCGCGCTGGCTCTAAGTCTGTTCGTGGATTTAATGAATCTCAATTCAACAAATCAATGTCTAGTATGCACAAGAACTATGGAACTGGATTAAGTTGGGCTAATAATCGAAGAGATCGAATTTATAAAGAAGATATTATTTTAGATAACCCATTAGCTACATCACTATTAATGTTTGCTTTATTTAGTGATGACAGTGATGATCTAAACACAGGTGGGGCAATGTTGCTTAGTGATCACTTATCAGAGGCACAAAACACTATGCCAAACTTACAGGGCGGATTAAATGACATAGGATCAGTTGATGGAGTTGATATTGATGTTAGTATCGATGATATTAACCTATCTGAACTGGCGGCATTATCATCTATTTCCATACCCGATATTCCAGAAATCCCAAATATTCCTGATATCCCATTTAGTGACAGTAGTTCTGCTAGTGGTGGTTTTGGTGGTGGTTTTGACTAAAAAGGAAAATATATAATGAATTACACTATTGAAATTCCTGATATAGATGGTAATATTATCAATGCTAAAGTTGGAGATATAATTTTGGCATATTGCATTACTTGCAAAAAGATCAGAAAATCAAAGATTGAAGGTATTAAAAAAGGTTTTAAAGTTGATTTAAAATACACACCTAAAGCCAGCTCATGTATTTGGCTAGGTAACGAATCTTTTAAAGAAGATAGACTTTTTCAAAATGCCTTATTAGAATCTCAATCTTAAGGCATTTAAATCTTAAAAATATGATATGGGGGTAACATGATTACATTGAAAAAACTTAATTTTCATGCAAAAACTATTAAAAGAGCGATTGGCTATTCTATTATCGCGACCGTATTCATCATCATTATCTGCACTTTGGGATATCACATTGTGACACAGCCAATTCATTTTATCCTCACATTGTTGATTGCGGCTATTTTTTTTGGACTAATTGCTTTTGGTGTATGGTTGCTGAATTGACTTTTCATTAATTTGCACATACAATGACCCTATTATTGCCCTATAAGGAGTTTTTATGAAATTATCACTATTTTGGTTAAACTACGATTCGAATTAAGTAACTAACTTAATGGAGATATCGTATGATACACAAAACACATCCAACAAAATCAAAGGAATACTGGATTCACACAGATGGTGAGGGATTCTCCTTTTTTGCTGATCGAAATCACTTGGTTGATTGGGTCTTTTCTAACTTTGTTCGTGATAAGTTTATGGGCTATTCTAACTATCAGCAAAACTTTGGTTTTGGGATTCACTCATTAAATCACAAAAAAAATACTAATGAAATTACATATAATCGTTTTCTTCAATATGACACAAGAGATATTGAATCTATAACAATACCCTTTGTTATCAGTCAGGATATTAGTGCTGATATTATTGCTTTACGAAAGAAGAATAATAAATATGTTTATCGTAAGACAAAAAAACACACCAAGGGTTACTCTTTTCGCAGAATGAGTACATTTCAGGAGAAAAAAATGTTTGATTCCTCTTTAACTGATGCCGCATGGTTAAGAGACGAACATGACATTATTTTAAAAAACACTCGCCACAAAAACTCTATTCCTGATGCCTGGGATGATATTTATTGGCAGTCCGACAATAACTGGAAAAATAGTCGTAAATACAAGAAACAATGGGTAAAAAACAGTATATAAAGCACTGTTTTTAAAGGGTTTTTTATATAATTTAATTCTTTATTGTTGACATTTTTTATTAGATTGTAGTATAATAGTACTACTAGTGGGAAGGGGCACCTTTCTCATTTATTTAATTTTATAGAGGAATTTATTTATGTCTCGTAGTCTTATTGCGGTTAATTTGAAAAGTTTTAAAACCATGTCAGCAGACTCTGTTAAGGAAATGAGTGCAAAGTTAGGTACTTCTCGCACCAACCTAAGCGATGTTGTTAATGAACGAGATGGTCGCACATCTATTACCGCCAAAGGTGGAACATGGGTTGTGGTTTAATTTAAAGTCGATATCTTAATCATATAGTACCCAATCTGGGTACTATCATCCCCATTCTGGGTCTTTTTCAATCTAAATATAACAATCCACTTAATTGCTTATTATTTAATAAAAATGTCAAAAAAGACTTGATTTTATTAGAAAATTTGCTATAATATGCACTCTTAAATCAAAGGAGATAAAAAAGAGATGAAAATTTTTAGTTTTTTCAAAAAACGACTTAATTCTAGTGTAGTTGCACGACATGGTGATATTGCTGAAAACGGCATTCACTGGTAAGAAATTCGTTACGAAAAAGAGTGGCTTAGGCTGCTCTTTTTTTTGCTTATAATTTGATATAATTGATTGAAATTATATTCTATGTTATTATATTAAGACGAAAACAATGGGCCTATTATGAAAATTCAAAGACTACCTACAAATGATAAAGGGACTGATTATTTTGTTGGTGATATTCATGGCGAATACCATAAACTTATGAGTCAGCTAAACCTTATTGGATTCAAAGAAGATGTAGATCGCTTAATCTCAACAGGTGATCTTATTAATCGTGGAGAAGAAAATTTTGAATCATTGGGATTAATTCATAAACCATGGTTTTTTTGTGTTAAAGGTAATCACGAAGAAATGATGATTAACTCTCTCATTACCAAATATCCTTCTGACTTTGAAAATGAGTATGTGGATGAATTTTGGCGTAATTGTGGAGGAGAATGGGCATTTAATCTCTCTTCCGACATGATGGCATTGCTTAAAAAGGATGCATTACTTGTCAGCGAATTACCTAATATTATTCAAGTTGGTGATATTGGTGTGGTTCATGCTGAGTGCAATTCTGATGATTGGAACAGTTTTTTATTATTTCATCATGATAAAATGGATACATCCTTATGGGGTGGATTGAGAAAACGTCACAAAGATACATCTAAAGTAAAAAACATTAGAGCGATTGTTGTTGGTCATGCACCCACAAAAGATCATCAAGCTCTTGTATTGGGAAACCATATTTACATTGATTCTGGAGCGGTATTTAACAATTGCCCACTAATCATAAAGTCAACATCAGAAATACTAAGTATGATTAAATAATATCTCTTTCATTTGCCTATTTATTGAGATATAATTGAATTTAAATTAACAAGATACTTATTGCACAAAGAGGATTACAAAATGTCTGAGATTAATGATGGTTTACAAGCTAAATTAAAATCAATTCTTATTGAATTTGAAGATTTGGCTGAATTAGCATTAAAAGGCACTCAATTAAATGATATCCTTCTTCAGTCACAGGCTCTACATAAAACTGTGAAAGATATTTCTGACCAAAGCATAACTGATGATTTTGATGGCGCCGAAAACGACTATTTACAGATTACCTTAAGTGGTGGCCTGGTTCGCACAGTGCACTCTGTTCGTCCATTTGATGTTGAAGTGATTGATTATGATATTGAACAAGATGAATCCTCTTATGATGCAGTAGATCGCGATGGTCAAAAGGTAATGCTTTATGATGCAACTGTTATGATTCATGATTCTATCTACATTACTAAAAAAGATAAATAGAGATAATTTATTATGACTATTCACAAACACTATTCATTAATGTGTACATCATGTAGCAAGGGATTTTCCACTCCTGAAGATGGGTGGACCTTTGATTCTAAAGAAGAACTAACTGAAGCAACCAGTCGGGCTGGCTGGCATGCTGGTATATTGGTTCCAAATGGAAGTCTCTGGGATTTTTGCCCTAGGTGTTATCATGCTCATAAAAATGAGGAAACTTAATGATTAATTTGAAAACTAAAAAAACAATGGAATGGATGCTACCCTACATTATATGTTTTTTTATTTTGGGAATTGTTATATCTTTTATATTTCATTATACAATTTCTTATTTTATTATATGCATTATATGCCTTTTTTTTATTAATTTTAAAGACACAGATTTTTAATTTCATTTTTGAAATTCAATCATTTTATGCAAAGATTTCACTGCCTTTATAGCTGTTTCTTTTTCAACTTCTATTTCATTTTTTTCATTAAGCAGTGCAGCATAAAGATTTTCCAAATGATTCATTTGCATCCAGGGACATTGACCACAACTTTTACACTCGACTGAATTGCCTGCTGTTGGGGCCTGAATTAAGAGTTTATCTGGATTATCTTTTTGCATCTTATAAAAAATTCCATTATCTGTCGCAATTATAAATTCTTTATTAGGTAATTCTTCTACACCTCTTAATATTTGGGTAGTAGACCCTACTATATCAGCTTCTTTGACAACCTCCAATGGAGACTCTGGATGAACCAAAATCGCTGCCTCTGGATATACTTTCTTTAATTGCCTTAATTCTTTATGCTTAAATTCTTCATGGACAATACAAGCACCATCCCATAGCACCATATCAGCACCAGTTTTATCTTTTATATAACCACCTAAATGTTTATCTGGACCCCATATTATTTTCTTACCTTGATCCTGTAAGTGCTCTATAACTTCAACGGCAATACTAGAAGTAACTACCCAATCGGCCATAGCTTTTATTTTTGCAGAAGTATTGGCATAAACCACTATTTCTCTACCTGGATGAGCATCACAAAATTCTTTAAATTCTTTTTCTGGACAACCTATGTCGAGGGAGCATGTGGCTTCTAGAGTTGGCATCAACACTTTCTTTTCTGGAGACAATATTTTAGCTGTTTCTCCCATAAATTTTACCCCGGCGACAACTAATAATTTTGAATCTACTTGTTGCCCATATTTAGCCATTTCTAAAGAATCACCAACAAATCCATTAGACTCTTCAACTAATTCCTGTATTTCTGGCGGTGTGTAGTAGTGAGCTATTATAGTTGCATTTTTTTCATGCAACAATTTCTTTATTTTTTGCTTTACTTTTTCTTGTGTTTGTGTCATATCATTTACCTCTTTATTTAACCTTAACACACTTAGTTTGTTTTTGCAACTATATTTAATTAAGTAATGTTTTTAGGATCTGTGCGGGAATCCTCGGTAATTCATTGCCGAGAGTATTTCACATCATAAAAAGTTTGCGAGACAACTTGGGCATGACAAAGAGGGCATTGTATCTGCTGGGTTTGTGAGCAGTGGTAAAAGTGAGATGGGTAATCCAAAATATACTTGCTTTGGACGATCTGTCTCCTTAGACCTTGAGTCCATTCCGGATGAAGACGCTCGACATCTAAATTATCAACTTTATGAAACTTATGACCAGGACTCTTTTTAATGCACTTTAAATTTAAAGCTTCATTTCTTTAGCCATATGTATTATAATTAAACTTTGATATTTAAGGAATTAACATGAAAAAAATTGATATGAGCACAGTTTTATGTGGATTTGGCACCATTGGTGATATGAGACATCATCCTTTTATTTTAAATGGTCAATGCGATCACGAAATTTCTGTCGCTTTATTTTATAAGCAGCACGATAAACTACCAACAGAAGATGATCTAAAAAGTGAATGGGTTTTGTCTGCATTAGAGAAAATGAAATCTGTTTTAAGGGGGCATATCCAAAAAGAAATAGATGGCCTTACTCCTGCATCTGATTTGTGTGAGTCTCCAACAGGATTCCCTTATATTAAAACTAATATGAATATTCATGCACAGGCTCCAGAAGGCACTGTATCTGAATTAGCAGAGAAGTATAACCTATCTAAATCTTGCATTCGTAAGATGAAAAAAGAAGGACACTTATCTGAACTTGGTCAGGATTCTTAGTTTTTAAAACATTAATGATATAAAAAAAGCCAACTTAATATTAAGTTGGCTTTTTTTTATAGATTTTTTATGAAATTGTGACTACAGGGACAGTTTTAAAGGATTCTTCATGTATACTATTTATTATCAGTAAATCAATCATATTTTGTTGCTCATATAATCCATTAAAGCAACCAACTTTACTACCATTAGAGTCTTTGACTATAAACTGAAAAGGAAATTGACTACTAGTTGTATATGGATTTATTTCAATAGAATAACCATGCTCATTCACGATAACATCTACACCTTGCTCATATTTATTTTTTATAAACAGTAAAAAAGATGAATACTGATTTAGAAAAATGATTTTCTCTACAAGAACATTTGTCATTTTTATATACTCATCAATTTTATTTGATTCTCCAATATCCTCAGAGTGAATATGCATATCTACATAACCAATCTTGGTATATACACTTTCATTTTTCATGCTTTTTATTAATTCAAATATTTTATCGTTATTGTCATATTCTTTCTTTATTTTACAATAGGCTGCATTAGTTACGGTTGCTTTATAAGGGGTAGATCCAATTGTTTGTACTATCTTTATTTGATTTCCCATTCCGTTTAAATTAAGAAAAGCTAATATAACTTTATAGCTATCTTCATTAACAGACAAAGTTACTGGCATTGTTATTTCAGAATTAACTAAACTCAGATACATATTATGAATTTCATGATTTGAATCCATATAAGAATGTAATTCATGAAAACATTCCTCATGCTTATTCATAATAAATAAACATTTTGTTATTAATGCATCATTATCCAAATTACGAGCTAAAGATATATCAAATATTCCAGCTATTTTAACAAGATTATTAATTTGGTCTATAATCTTATTCTTATCATCGCCAATCTTTGCCACTTTTTTAATAGCTATTGATACATGTCGATCAGTAATATTTGATGATTTATCAAAAATCTCTTTGTTAATATAAGAAAAAACATCAAAAGAAAGATCACTTTTATTTTTATTTATAGAATTTTCTTTTAACATTAATAATATTTTTTTTCTATTTTTGAGAGTTTTAATTTCATCTTTAAAAACATTTTTTGATCTTATATCAAAAACCCCCTTTTTGAAAGGTCGAGGGGCTGATTTTGATTTAAAACACTTCTGAAATAATTTAAACATTAGTATAAACACTCTTAAATGATAATGTGCTAGTATAACACAAAAGTTAACAGTATAAAATAGAAATACACATCCAGAATGGGATTTTAATCATTAAGTAGGGAGCAATACCGGCTCCATCCATGGAGTTGGTTGCCACTAGGGTGCCTATTTTTGGTAAAAAACTGGGTCTGATGTGGCGGTCACTATGACCTTGTCGTAAAGTGGTGGGACCATCTGGATTTGAACCAGAGACCTGCCGATTATGAGTCGGATGCTCTAACCAACTGAGCTATGGTCCCGAATTTGTATAGCTATTATGAGTCATTATATATTTATTGTCAAGCACAATATTACTTTTTTTTAATTTTATTCTATGATTCTGAAATATGGATATTGCCTGATACCGTCATAAGGTTAGACATCAATGGTGAAGAACCCGCCATATAACGACCAGTTTTATCATCGAAATAGACAATTTCTTTTTGATCAACCCAAATGACATAATCATCAACATAAATTGGATTTCCCATTCGATCTAATACACGAGTAAATTCATTAAATACAATATCACCCTTTGGCTTTATTTCTGGTAGGACATACCCCCTACCCTCTACTTCTTTAATTGTTTCTGGCGAGTAATGTAAAAAAAATAGTTTTCCCAACTCTGAAGCATATCCCCAATCATAATACATTTTTTCTTTATAGTAGGCTCTGAATCTAATCATTAATTTTTTCTCTTGTCATTAATTTTATAGTTATATAATTAATTATACCATATTAGTTATTAAAAGAACCTTATTTTTTTTTATTATTCTAATTTTTTATTTCCTGTATTGATATTAATGTGATATAATTGACCACACAGATATCCAATAATTACAAAGGTATTATGCATGAATCACTGTTATTTAAATGCACTTAACTCTCACATCTTTGTCCCAAATGGGAATTCAGAAGATAATATGACAACTTTTTTCAAAGCTATTAGACAAGAAACTCATTGGAGTGGTGATTGGGAGAGACCGTTTGCCAAAGAAGATATAACAACTGGTTCTTTATCTTCACAAGAAATTAAAGAACTAGTTGGAGACAAACAATTGAAGTATGTTACCTTTAAAAAAGGTGATACTATTTTCCCAATTGTTTTCTCTGAAGACATTCAACACTCTTTTTTAGACGAAGCAGTATTTCATTTAGAGGAAGACTACTGTGAGCCATATTCAGCTGGATTTGTGTTAATTGGATCAAAGTCTTCTTCCGTCTTTGGTCGAAGTGAATCTATGGATTTAGACTCTCAATCTGGACATGATGTTAGACTTATAAACAATCTATTATTTTAGATTTTATATTAAAAAAGCTATAACTTTCGTCATAGCTTTTTTGTCCTAAGCCAAATTAACGGCAAAGGATGAGTTGTATTTTTATTATATATGTTTTAAAAAAAAAGTCTATCATTTTTTTGTTGAAATATCTATATTTGTTATGATATAATATAAATACATACATTAATAGGTTCAGTCATATGACAATAAAAGTTATTAATATTAAAAAGGGCTTAATTTTTAATAAAATTTCATTTAAAGCATCTTCAAATGAAAGTATTTGTTGTGTGACTGCACTAGGTGATAAGAAATTTTGGATCAATTCTAATGAAGTTATAACCAAGTTGGCCTTCAAAACAAATATATGGCATATTGGAGACTCAATTTCTTTAAGTAACCTTATTAATTCTGTTAACCAATTTAAATTTTCCTGGAAATGGGTGTAAATACTATGAATTCTGAGCCATCTATTGAAGAAATCAGGAAATTATATAAAGAATATCCTGCATTATGTGATCAATTACCATTTGTATTTAAGCATGGTAATTCTATTGATACTATCGTTGCGTCTTGCTCCAGTTGTGGAGCAGATGTTTCCGCCACACTAAAAGGGGTGTTAACTCCAGCCATAGACAACACTGTATTAACTTGCAGAGGGCTTGCTGTTTGTGCTGAATGTATGCAATATATTAACGTTCATTGTCGATTCAGAAGTATTGATGGATATACATTTCATAAAGAATTTATTGATGATGATGGTGTATGGAAAAAGACAATCACACAAAACAAACAAGGTTTTATCTCTAAATTAAAGAAATTTTTCACTAAATAAGGAATCAAATATGAAAAAAATAATGATACTAGCTGGACTTTTGGTTATTTCCAGTGTGTCTTCAGCCACACCAATTAAGAATGATCCAGTCTATCTAGTTGTAACCATGGGGTCTCATTATGGCATATCTTATCAGGGGTTTGGAGGTGTATCGGTGACTTACACTCCTGATATTGAAACATGTCGACAGCTAAAAGAATTCACACGTGAACAGATTAAAAAAACTAATAACATACATCTTGATGGAGACGAAGTTATTTTAAAATGTAAAAAAATTATTTCAGAATAGTTGCTCACGAAATTGTTATGTTTACTAGTATTTTAAATGAAAAAATGCTATAATTAATCATTATTTAGCACTGGAGTTTACCATGGAAAAGACATTTTATATTCATAGCTGTTTTACACGTGAAACCAATTTATTAACGATGAATGCGGCCATTGATGAATGTAACCCTATTCTTTCTATGATTGGGAAAGAAAGAGGTATGCTTCTTATTTCTCGTCATATTGATGATTTGAAAGGCAAGTTTTCTTCAAAAAATTATGTGAGTAAATTCAATCTCAGTGCTTGGTTTGATGATAATGATGAAAAAACAAAAATTGCACTTAATGCTTTAGCAACTTTAAGTGGACATTATCAAAAAAAGCTTGATGAAGACAAAGAAATTGAAGTTGCCGCTCAAGTATCAATGAAGGCGACCATTGACCAAATTAAATTTTTCGATTACGAATCTTGCGAAGCTGACTACTTATCTTTAATTGATCTTTGTAACCAAACAGATGCTGCTCTCAATACTGAAATTAAGAACTCTAGAAATTCCTATTTCATGACCCTAGAAATTGCTTATCAAAAAAGAAATGCATTTAATCGTGCCTATTGTCAATTTCTTGATAATTTAGAAAGTAAGCTTGGTGAAAAAAAAGGTTTCAAATTCAACACATGTCATTCTGGTCGCAATATTCATGCTGTTGCCAGTGATCATTTTAAACTTGGACGGATTACTCGGAATGTAGGTGAAACCTTGTGTTCTCCAAAAAAAGATTTGAATAATTTTGGAAACCAATTTAATGAAGGTTATGTAACTTGCCCTCAGTGTTTACAAAAATTAGTTAAAATTTTGAAAAGTAAATAAACACTATAAAAAGCAGAGGAAAACATTATGCCTGGTCAATATTTATTTTTATTATTTAATTTATTAATTGAAACAAGAAAAGAAAACAAAGATTTTATTGATTCTATTAAAATTAATGAAGGATATAGCAGAGATTATGTAAGAATGCCTTTTTCTAAAGAAGAATACAACTCAACTGAATCAAGTGAGCTAACCAATAAAGCCTGCGAATTATCGAAAATGGCATTAACTAATTTCTTTAATCAAATTGAAAAAGATATTAAAATTGATGTGCTTGGACACAAACCTAGTTTAAGGAATAATTTCTTTAGACCAGATCGCTTTGTTCACAAATTACAATATCGTTTTGCATGTGCAATATTAAATATGCCCGACAGTATTCTTGATGTTGATCTTCCGTTTATTGAATTCTTAATAGACTGTGGTGTTTTGGATTACGAAGACCTTTATTTAACTATTTATGGAGATAGTTTTGAGAATGCCTGTAAAAATTGTGGCGATGACCTTGTTATTGGACTTGATCTAAATGATCTTACGATTAAGCTTTATGAAGAACATCAAGATCGAAAAATAAGACCATGTGAACATGCCAACAAACTAGGAACACATAGTGTTAACGTTAACATTCCTTCTGGTAAAATTGTTGTTGCCAACAAATTAAGCTCTATTTTTTCTAAAGAAATTCATGATGGTAGTGATATCTATGTGGACTCCAAATTGCAAAGTTTAGACGGAATTTGCTGTGCAATGGGTCGCAAGCATAGCACTGAATATTATGCTCGACATGGATTGGTTTATATTTATGGAAACAATGCTCGTCCAGCTATATTTTTGAATAAAACTAAAAACCTTATAACTGTAAAAAATGAAGTACTGTTTGACATGAAAACGGATGAAGAAGTAGATAATTTCACATCTGATGAAGAAAAGATTGGGTGGTTATGCATGGATTTATGGGCGACCACAGCCATGGATTATGACTTATTCAAAAAACACTGTCTAGATAATGGTCGTGGTGTCGATGACACATTAAAAGATTTGGATGCAACTGTTATTGACGTCCCAGTTGGCACCTATAAAGCCACCTCTTTTAGGGAAACTGATGAGTTTGAGGACAAGGGATTATTTGCAACTATTGAATTGGAATCTTAATTTTATTTGATAGTATCTTGTTTTTTTGTATGCTATAATTAATCATTAATTGCAATTATTGGGTATAAAAAAATGAGAGATTCAAGAACATTAAGTGATGAGTTTATTGCAAGACGAGTTAACACTATCGACAC
>JAYJMJ010265904.1:0-13654 GCA_036873875.1 Laminaria ephemera | reverse complement strand
TGCCCCAAGATCTTTCAACCAATTGTGTATTTAACGAAAAGGTAACCACTCCTTCTCACACAATATAAGGATAACCACTCCTTACGTTTCAAAGCTAACAATATTATTTACAAAAACAAACCAAAGGTTTTCCACAATAAAATCGTAAATATAATAATCAATCCAATATGTAATTATGAAGAGTTGGGAATATAAATGCTCGGGGCAGGAAACAGGGAGTTTCCTTTGTTGCCCCAAGATCTTTCAACCAATTGTGTATTTAACGAAAAGGTAACCACTCCTTCTCACACAATATAAGGATAACCAGTCCTTACATTTCAAAGCTAACAATATTATTTGTAAAAACAAACTAAAGGTTTTCCACAATCAAATTGTAAACAGAATCATTAATCTAATATGTATTTATGAAGAGTTGGTAATATAAATACTCGGGGCAGGAAACAGGGAGTTTCCTTTGTTGCCCCAAGATCTTTCAACCAGCTGTGTATTTAACGAAAAGGTAACCACTCCTTTTCACACAACACAAGGCTAACCACTTCCTTGCATTACAAAAGTAATATTCTTTTTTTATTTAAAGAAACCATAAAAGAAAAATTAGATAAAACATAAAATAAATAAGTTTTATCTATAAAAACATTGGACTATTAACGTTTCTTTTTCCTCCCACCCTTTCTTAGATGTTTTGAATTTTTAGCTTTTTTCTCATGAAACGCACCTTTATAATCAGGGTTCTCTTGACGTTTCATCCTATCTATTTCACGCTCAATGTCTATCATCTCTTCTTTTGGCGTATCAAAAGGTTTTACACTTGAAGGTAAATATACTTGAGAAAGATCCAGTTTTATTTTCTTATTATAACGTTCTAAATACATCCTCTCTGCTTTATTAGCAAACGAAATTGCCTCCCCTACCTTATATGCCCGTCCGGTTCTACCTATTCTATGAACATAATCCTCTAAAACATTAGGAACATCAAAATTTATAACATGACTTACTTCGTCAATATCTAGACCTCTCGACGATACATTCGTAGTAATTAATATCCTCTTTTCCCCTAACTCAAATGCATTTAATGAATTCCCACGGTTACTTTGACTTTTATTAGAATGTATAACTACTGCACCTCCACTCAATTTTCTTGAAGCAAAAGAAAATAAATAATCAGCATTTTCTTTCGTATTCACAAATACAATAACTCTGGTAAAGTCTTCTTCATTATCCAACAAATGTTCCAACAAAGCAACTTTTGTCCTTTTATTTACAACCGAATAATATGTCTGTGTAATTGTCTCTGCAGGGGTAGATTCTGCTTCTATTTCTATTCTTTGAGGAAATTCTAAAAATTCATACGAAAGCTCTTCTACTTTCGGAGGGTAAGTAGCAGAGAACAACATATTCTGCCTTTTCCTAGGTATAACTTCTAATATAGTCCTCAGTTGTGGCATAAACCCCATATCCATCAAGCGATCTGCCTCATCTAAAATCATTGTATTAACTTGTTTTAAGCTAATCGCTCCTTTTCTATAGATGTCCATAAACCGACCGGGTGTAGAAATAACAACATCTACACCATCTTTTATTGCATCAATCTGATGTTTCATTCCAATTCCACCGACAAAAACAACTGATGTAATCTCATCAGAAACATTTAATTCTTCAAAATGTTCACCGATCTGCATCGCCAACTCTTTTGTTGGAGCAAAAATTATTACCCGAGGGTCTACTTGTCTTTGGTAACCTAATTTATGTAATATAGGAAGCAAAAACGCCCCTGTCTTACCTGTTCCCGTCTGAGCTATACCGATCAAATCTTGACCACCACGAGCAATGGGAATAGCTTTTTCTTGAATGGGAGTAGGCTTTGACCAACCCAATTTTTCAACTTTTTTTAATAAATTATTATTTAATCCTAATTCTGCAAAGGTCATGCGTCGAGTATTTTGTAACTTAGAAAGCGCTAATTTGAGTGCAAGATACAGGTTTATTATTGAACACTACTCAGAAAGACAAGTAAGAAAGTTATATGAAAATATTGATCAAAAATGCCCTCGTCGTAAACGAAGGAAAAATAGAAGAAAAAGACCTTCTAATTAATGGTGAACTAATCGAAAAAATCGACTCAAACATATCAGATGCTAATGCTCAAGTTATAGATGCTACAGGGAAACATCTTTTACCTGGTCTTATAGATGATCAAGTTCATTTTAGAGAACCTGGCCTTACTCATAAAGGAAATATTTACTCCGAAAGTAGATCTGCTGTAGCAGGAGGAACTACTACTTTTATGGAAATGCCTAACACCAACCCTCAAGCGCTTACTCAAGAATTATTAGAAGACAAATATCAAATTGCAGCTAAAAACTCCCCTGCTAACTATTCTTTTTATATGGGAGCGTCTAATGATAATATAGAGGAGGTTTTAAAAACTGATAAATCAAATGTTTGTGGAGTAAAAGTATTTATGGGCTCTTCTACTGGCAACATGCTAGTAGATAACGAAACAACACTTAACAATATATTTAGCAATGTAGACATGTTAATTGCTACTCATTGTGAAGATGAGCCTACTATAAAAGCTAACTTAGCAAAATATAAAGAATTATATGGAGATGATATGCCCATCAAATATCATCCAGAAATAAGAAGCCGAGAAGCATGTTATAAGTCTTCTTCTATGGCTGTGGAACTTGCAAAAAAACACGATACTCGCCTTCACATTTTACACATTTCTACTAAAGAAGAAATTGAGTTATTTACGAATACAATCCCATTAGAAGAAAAAAGAATTACAGCCGAAGCATGTACTCATCATTTATGGTTTAATGATTCGTTTTATGATGAAAAAGGAACATTTATCAAATGGAACCCTGCTGTAAAATCTAAATCTGATTCAGACGCAATTATGAAAGCGGTATTAGACGGAACAATAGATGTACTGGCTACTGATCATGCTCCACATACTTTAGAGGAGAAAAACAACAATTACTGGAACGCTCCATCAGGAGGACCTTTAGCACAACACAGTCTACTCGCTTTATTAGACTTCTATAAAAATGGAAAAATAACTTTAGAACAGATTGCTGATAAGACTGCACATGCTGTAGCTAAGTGTTTTCAAATAGAAAAACGAGGTTATTTAAGAGAGGGGTATTTTGCTGATTTGGTTTTGGTAGATTTAAACGAAAAATATTCTGTCACCAAAGAAAATATTTTATACAGCTGTAAATGGTCACCATTCGAAGGTCATACATTTGAATCTAAGATAGATACCACAATTGCATCAGGTAATATTGTTTATCAAAACGAAAAAGTTGTAGATGGAATTTTCGGAAAAAGAATAACTTTTAATCGGTAACACTTGCATCTAATCAATTTAACCCCTATGTTTGCAATCCAATTATAGGAAACTATAAAAAGATGGTGATTGTAGCTCAGTTGGTTAGAGCATCGGTTTGTGGTACCGAGGGTCGTGGGTTCGAATCCCATCATTCACCCTTAAAGCCTTTCAAATTAATTTTTGAAAGGCTTTTTATTTAAACGGTAACATTGAGGAATAACTTTTCATTCCATTATATTAACGGCACCCCTTAAAATAAATGAATCCAATAACATCTAACCTCAACAAAACTAATACTTCCATAAAATTTAATACATTTCTATCCATTGTTAGATTCACTCTAGCAGGTTCGGTATTATGGGCAGGATTATTTATTGCGGTAGAATATTACATAGAGGCCACGTTCCCTGCTACTTTTTTCATCATTTTGGGAGTTAGCTACTATCTAAGAGGTCAAGTAATAACAAACAAACAACTTACCATTATATATACCACACTTATTTTCATACTGCCTATATCTTTACAAGTAATTATGGGGGGAATTTATGAATCTGGATTTATAGGCATCTGGGCTGTCCTCTCTCCTATTTCAGCCTTGCTCTTCTTGAGATACACACATGCTAGACGTCTGTTCATACTATTTATTACTACCATAATTCTAATCATTGCTTATGAAGTATTTATATTAAAAGATGGACGATTTAACACTTATTCTATCAACACATTTTTACTTGCTGCAAATATCATTGCAATCAATATTATTTCTTTCTTAACATTTAGCTTTTTCACAAGCCAAATACTAAAATCAAAAAAAGAAATAAGCACCAAAACAGATACCCTGAACAAGGGCTTGGATTATGCAAAAACAGTACAAACGAGTATCATTAACGCGAACCTGAAAAATTTAGAACAGCATTTAAACTTTTTTATCTATTGCAAACCAAAAGAAGTGGTATGTGGAGACTTTTTATGGAGCAATACATCAAAAGATAACATCATTCATCTAGCAGTTGCAGATTGCGCCGGAAATGGTGTATCGGCTGCTTTCCTATCGATTTTAGGAAGTACATATTTAGAAGAAATAATACTCACAAATAAAATAACAGACCCTTCTAAAATACTCACAGAACTCAACAACCACCTACTGGAAAGGCAACAAATAAACATTAATCAACCTCAGAATTTCTTAATGGATATGGCTATTCTAAAAATTGACTTAGATAATACCATAATAGAGTATAGTTCTGCAAACAGCTTAATACTAAAATATTCTAATAATGAATTAGAAAAAATAGAGTCAGACAGCCCTTCCCTAGGAAAATCGACTACAAACAACTATTCAACAAAAAATTTACATGTATCAAAGGGAGATAAAATATACCTGAGTTCCAACGGACTGATTAGTCAACCTAATAAAAACGGAACCCCACTAGGCCTACAAGGCTATTTTAATTTAATAAATGACATCAAGTCTTCAACTATTGTTACTCAAGAAATACAATTCAATAATAAGCTCAAAAACCTAACTAAAAATGCAACTTTAACTGATGATATACTTGTCATGGGGATAAAAGTATAACGTATACTTAAATACTAAAAATTTATTGGTATGCGTCTTCATTTACTCATTTAACAAAAAGTATATTTCGATTTTTTTCAACTCAGTAACAAAACTCACTATAAACACTCATACCAAATCATCACCATGAATATTAACTAGATGCAAGGTTATTTAGGGAAATAGTGTTATTTTTTCCAAGTCATTTAAAAGTGCTGTACAAATCTCGAATCAATAAAACTAATACGGCATTTAAAATCAAAATGGTTACTAACCAACTACCAATCTACCTCTACAGATTCAGCATCCTCTTCTAACAATTCCTTTGTTCCGTCTATCACATCTGGCGTCTCTTCCATCTTAGACCTTTCTAAATCCGTCACCTGTTCTAATGTACCATCTATTACATCAGGTGTTGCCATCATCTTAGCTGCCTCTACTTCGGTTAAAACTTCTTCTTTCTTGAGTTCTGGCATTTCTATAGGCATTTCTTTCATACCATAAAGTTTACCAGGAGTTACTATTACTACCATTCCAGATTGCAAATAGTAATCATTCATTTCATTATCCATTTTTAATGTATCGAAACTCATGTCATAAGCTGTCGCTATTGTATGATAGGTATCATTATCTCCTGCAACATACCACAACACATCTCCATCTCTGGTTACATGTGTTCCTTTAAGACTCTCGATATCTTGACCTTCTTCTTTCAACGTATTTGCCCTACCCCAAACTGCATGATTAGAAGATGCTAGATTCTGTTTTATTGTCGATTCTGATACACTAGAATAATTACTTGGTGCACCACTAGCATTTATACTTAAACCTGAACCTAGTATTGTTGTCTCTCTAACCTTTAATGCCTGTCCTACAAAGATTGTATTTGAAGATAAACTATTCATTTCCTTCAGTTCAGAAACACTCATTCCGTGCATTTTAGCAATCGAATAAAGTGTATTACTTTTTAACACCGAATAATTTCCACTTCCATCTGGCACAGAATATTGCGCTCCCTGATAGGTATCTGTAGCGTTTACAAAAATGTATGAACCTGATTGTGACCAAGCTGCATGAATTAAAATAGATAGAACTGTGGTGAAAAACACTTTTTTCATACTAATATTGCGATTATGTTAAGTGAATATAAGTATTAATTTAGATTTGTCCAGTTTTAGAAACTTGTAATTATCAAATGTTATTCTATTTATCCAAGATCATTTATATTGTATTGATGCCTATTACATGGTTAATAGCATTATCACTTCTTGCTCTTTTGACAAAAAAGGAGCTTAGAAGAAAAAAACTCATTATAGCATCTCTATTCTTACTTATTATCTCTAGCAACCCTTTCTTATCTAATCATGCTTTCAAAGCATTTGAACATCCATTAAATGATATAAACACACTAGAGAAACATGAACTTGGAATCATTCTATCTGGTGTTACGCGCAACATAAAACATACAGACAATCGTACATTCTTGAAAAGAGGTGGTGATAGGGTAACTCATGCCGTATATTTATACAATAGAGGAATAATTCGGCATATATTGATTACAGGAGGTTCTGGATCGATCACTCAAGAAAAAGAAACTCCTGAGGCTATTAGAATAAAATCGTTATTACTGGAAATGGGGGTAAATAAAAAAGATATTACAACAGAAGTAAAAGCAAGAAACACACATGAGAATGCTATTAATAGTAAAGTAATTATAGATTTAAAATTCCCTAATTCAAAACCTATATTAATCACTTCTGCATTTCATATGAATAGATCTAAAGCATGTTTTAACAAATTGGGTATAGACGTTACACCTGTAGCTTGCAATGTAATGTCAAAAAGATCAGAGTATGGCATTGTTGATTTTCTTCCAAAAGAAAGTGCCATGGCTCAATGGGAGCTATTGATACATGAATCTTTGGGAAGGCTTGTGTACAAAATATTAGGTTATACTTAATATTATTCCACCACCAACTTCTTATTCACAAATGCTTTTATACCTTCTTCTCCCAACTCTCTTCCAATCCCAGAATCTTTAACTCCTCCAAAAGGTAACTTTGCATCTGATTTAGAAATACGATTAATAAATACAGCCCCTGCTTCAATTTCATTAATACATTTATTCTTTATTTGTTCGTCATTTGTCCAAATAGAAGAGCTCAACCCAAAAGAGGAATCATTTGTTATTCCAATGGCTTCATCTATCTCTGCATATGACTTTAACACAAAACATGGACCAAACACCTCTTCTTGCATAAGACAATTTGTATGATCAAACACTTCAAAAATTGACACATCTACATAAAATCCTGCCGACTGCTTATGTTTGTTTTGAATTATTAATTTTGCTCCTTGTTTCTCTCCTTTTTTTAATAGAGCAATATATTCTTGTTTTAAATCCTCCCTTGCTAATGGACCAACTGTAGTTTCTATTAATTCTGGCCGCCCTATTTTTATTTTAGCGATCTCTTGAATAAGTAACCTTTTAAAATCTAACATTAAGCTATCTTTTATCAAGAATCGCTTACCTGCAATGCAACTCTGCCCATTATTTTGTAAACGAGCATTAATTGCAGACGATACAACTTGAGCTATATTATTTGTATCATTGACTATAAAAACATCACTACCGCCTAATTCTAAAATTTGTGGTTTTAAATATTTACTTGCCAAAGCTCCCACAATACTACCAGCGCTACAGGAACCTGTAAGAGATACTCCTTTAATAGATCTATGCTTTATAATAGACTCGCATTGTGCTGTACTTACAACTACATTTTGATACATACCATCAAAACCTGCCTTATCGAATAAATCTGCGATCACTAAAGCACACTTGACAGCGTTTGGCGCATGTTTTATCAATACAGTATTCCCTGCTAATATGGTAGGTATGGCAAATCTAAATACTTGCCAAACAGGAAAATTCCATGGCATAATCCCCAAAATAACACCTAATGGTTGAAAGCAAATTCTAGATTGAAGATTATCCGTATTTATCTCTTCATCTTTTAAGTAATCAACTACACTCATCGCATAATGTTCGCATAGCTCTATACATTTATCTATCTCTGCTATACTTTGATTGATCGGTTTGCCTATTTCTTCTGTTATCAATGAAGAAAGTTCCTTTTTATTTTCTCTTAATTCGCTTACTAATCTATTTATAAGACGTACCCTTTCTGCAATTGAACTTTTACGATTAATAATATATCGGGCATCAGATTTTTCTATAGATTCTAAAACTTGCTGATCCGATAAAATATCTTGAGCAAAAATCTGTTTACCTGTGGAAGGATTTGAGCTTATAAACATACTTTTGTTTTTCCTTTGAGTTTCCAAATTGTATATTTGACAAAACTATTTTAAATGTCGCACGTTTTAACAATAATTTGGGATTTTAGCCCAGAAATTTTCCCCAATCTAGATTTCCCTATACTTGGAAACATAAGATGGTATGGTGTCCTTTGGGCTCTATCTTTTATCATTGGACATTATATCCTAGATAAAATCTATAAAATAGAGGGACGTGATGTTAAAGAACTTGACAATTTATTTATCTATACATTAATTGGAGGTATTTTAGGCGCTAGACTTGGTCACTGTTTATTTTACCAACCAGAAATCTATTTATCTAATCCTATAGAAATATTAAAAGTTTGGGAAGGTGGTTTAGCCAGTCATGGTGGAGCTTTTGCTCTAATAACAGCCTTTTTTCTGTTTTCTAGAAAATATAAACTACCTAGTTTTCCTTGGCTATTAGATAGACTAGCTATTGCAGTCGCTCTAACTGGAGCTCTTATACGGTTTGGTAACTATCTCAATTCAGAAATAATAGGTATACCTACAGATTCACCTTATGCTGTTGCTTTTGTAAATAGTGCTGAACAAATATTAAATAACCCTAAGTTATATAATGGAACTATTGAGTCTATTGATTATAAAAAAGTAGATGGAGACACCTTATATCATAACATAAAAGCTCCAAAATACTTAATGACATTTAATTTTGATGGTTCTTCAAACGCCCAACAAGAACTTATCGAAGTATTTGGTCATTTACAAAACTACAATTACGAAGAAAATAGTGACAATAGACATTTCATAATAGATGACTTTGCTCCACATATAAATGGAAGTAAGGTAAGTAAAGAGATTTATTTAATACCAAGACACCCTGCACAACTTTATGAAGCCATTTCTTGTTTTATATTATTCCTAGTTTTACTATTTCTCTACTTCAAAAGGTACCGCCAAAACCTTCCAGATGGATTACTCATTGGGATATTTCTTATTACCACCTTTTCTCTTCGTTTTCTCTACGAACTCATTAAAGAAAATCAGGTTGCAAAAGAAGCTACCATGTCTATAAACATAGGGCAGATACTAAGTTTTCCTTTAATTGCACTTGGCATTTACTTCTTGTTTAATGCTTTCAGAAGTTCTCAAAACAAAATATCGGAATAAAATTTGCGTTATACTTCTTGATGAAAATTATTCTTAAACTTTTACTCTTATTCAGTTATTCTTATTCAATTGGTCAAGGACTAGCTGCGTATCAAGATTATAGAAATAATTTCGTGATTTTTGATAACGGAATTTCTAAAACCGTAGAATATCAACCCATACAAAGTTTTTCTGTGGGAGGAAAAGGAATTCCTTATATCGATAACTTAGGTTTCTTTAAAATATATCATGATGGCAAAGTAAATGATATTGCTTATGGCCCCACCATAGAATTTACTGCCACAGATAATTTAATTGGCTATTATGTAAATGACCAGCTTTGGGCATATGACAATGGCGAGAAAAAATTATTATCTGTATGGGCATATAATTTTAAAATTAGTGATTACACCATTGCCTATTTAGACAATAATGACAACTCTTTCAGTATGTACCAAAATGGCAAAATAACAAAGCTAGAGGATGTATTGACAGATATTAATGAATTGAATTACCAAGTAGGCGAAAATACTATTGCCTATGTTTATCAAAGTGCTTTTATTGTAAATTATGCTGGAGAGAGTTTTGAATTATCTTTTAACAATGAACCTTTAAGTTATCAAGCGGGAAGAAATATCGTTGCTTACCTGGACGATAATGAGCAAACATTCAATGTTTTCTACAAAGGAAAAGTCTTTACATTGGAAGATTTTCATCCTAACTGGTATGCAATAGGTGATAATATGGTTTTGTATAAAGATCAACTAGACAATTTAAAAGTTTTTCACTTAGGTGAAGTAAAAGACTTAAGTAATACAGAAGTAACAAATGTCGCTATACAGGACAATATATGTAGTTACATGGATCAAGGACAATTCAAAGTTTTTTATAATGGAGAGATTAAAACGCTAGAATATGCTGAACCTAGCATTTCAGTTCTAGAAAATAATTCGGTTGTATATCTTGACCAAACAAGCTCTCTGAAGTATTTTAATGGCACTGATGGAACAACTATAACATCTGAAAGGATTGCAAACTTCGATGTTAAATTAAATACTATTTCCTATCAAAACTCAAGTGGTAGAAATAGAGTTTTTTATAAAGGAAAAATCTATTAATCAAATAGTGAAAATAAGTCTCTGATTTTTAATCACGAAAAGACTCAATCTAATAGGAGACATTCTCCTGAACGAAATTATTCATTGGCACTTCACTCTCCAGTGTAGAAGCCGAACTATTAAAACATTTATCAACTAAAGAATCTGAATAGTCCTTCTATAATATTTTTTTAAGCTCTGATTATTCCCATATTATACATAACACAGATTAGATTTATAGCACACAACTAACTTCTGATCATATATAAAACAAAAGAGGCACTCTGAAAATTTCAGAGTGCCTCTTTCATAATTTTATGAATCGATTATTTACGTACAATAAGTATCATACCCAATGCTAAATGATAATCATCTAAATGATTTATGGAACGTAGTTCCTCTATATTCATCCCGAATTCTTTGCTAATTCCATCAAAGGTATCTCCTTCTTTAACGACATATCTAGAAACACCATCTATTTCAAATACATTACCTTCATAATCAGAAATCTTAACTCCTGCATCTGGTAAAATAGATACGTGATTTGCTACGTAATCTTTTTTAGAAATAGATGGAGAAGAAGTAATCTGTAATATTTGACCGTAATAAATATTGTTAGATCTTAAGTTATTCAATCTCTTAATACTGGCAACACTTGTCCCATGAATTTTAGCTATTGTATACAAGGTATTATTTGGTAATACTAATACAAACCCTTGATCATCGGTTGCCCAATATTTAACATTATTATGGTATTGATCATTCTTAATAATTAATCCCTTGTCATGTATAGTTTTATCATTTGAAACCTCATGTGCCGCATCATGATTAAATGTACCTGACGATATCCCTGTACCTTCTACATGACGAACTCTCAATGGTGTTAACGCTTCTACGTTATCACCTGTAATGCCGTTAAGTGTCTTAAGCTCGCTTACACTCATGTTATATTTTCTTGCAACATCCTCCAAAGATGAGCCTACTTGTAATACATGTACGGTTGCTTCTTGCACATATTGAGCTCCTCCTAAAATATAAAAGTCTACTCTTCTGTTTAATTGTTTACCAGTTTCTGTTTCATTAGAAGCTAATGCTTTTGATTCTCCAAATGATATAATCTGTACACGGCTTTCGTTTATACCTTGCTTTTTCAAATAAACTAAAGCTTCATCTGCTCGTCTTTTCCCTAATGCTTTATTATAATCTGCAGAACCATCACTATCTGTATAGCCATGTAATTCTAAAGATACATGAGGATGAGATTTCAATACACCTGCAATAGTTTTAAGTGCGTTCTTTGCTTCTTTTCTTATTTTCGAGGCATCATAATCAAAGTAAATACTTTCTGTTTTAATTCTAGAAGACAGACCTTTTTCTGCATCTTCGATAGACTCTGTATTCATTTCATCATTATGCTTAAAAATCTGCAGATTGGTCACATTATTACCCTTTTTAGATAGGATATAATATTTTGTCATGCCTTTTAGATTTCTAAACATAAACTGACCGTCTTCATCTGTAGCTATTCGCATGATCTCATTACGTTCTACATCTAACAAATAAATTATTTCATTAGCTATAGGCTCTTGATCATCAGAAACTAATTGTCCTCCTACGTCTATATCTAAACTATCGTCAGAAAACACCAATACTTCAGAAGAAGTACCTATGAATGATAAGCTGTCTACTTTGTAATTATAATCTGATAATAGATGAATTCTAGGTAGCTCTATTAAAATCTCTTCTTTACCTTCTAGATCTATTCTATTAATATAAAATTCTCCTTTCTCATTCGTTTTTGTTCGTGCCAATTCATTTTGGTTTTCATCCTCAACAACGATTTCAACATTGTCTTTATTCGCTCCACCTACAGCTTGTAATTTACCATAGACTGCTATTGTACCAAATTCATCATCTATCTGACTTAGATCTGCTAATTCTGCTTGCTGAGTGTATAAATCAAATCCATAAACATCATCATTACCTACTCCACCATCTCTATTAGAAGACATATATCCTAGCTCGGTTCCCATGACCATATGAAAATCATCTTTATTAGAGTTAAAAGGTAGGCCTAAGTTTTTAATTCTTTTAAATTCTCCATTTTCTATAAATGCAGCATATACATCTAATCCTCCTAGACCTGCATGACCTTCTGATGAAAACAAAAGAACATTATTCTCCGCATTGTATTGTGGAGACATATCTACTAATTCAGTATTTATAGGTGCTCCTATATTAATTGCAGGCTCCCACCCTTCTACATTATCTTCTGTTTTCTTAACTGAATACCATATATCGGTTTGACCTAGACCTCCCTCTCTTTTTGAAGCAAAAAACAACGTATCTTCTGAAGCACTTAATGAAGGCTGAGCATTCCAAGTGTCTTTAGGGTTTACATTAGCATTCAATTTAGTAGGACTTCTCCATCTATCTTTCACCTTTTCACTTACATAGATCAAACAATGAAACGTTTTACGATCTGCGGCTATTTCATCACATCTCGTAAAGAAAAAGGCTGTTTTATCTTTATTAAATGTACCTGCTCCATCATGATATTGGGTATTAAGTACAGAAAAATTTTCTTTTCCACTTATCTCTTCCCAATCATTATCTTTAGAAAACATATAATTATCTAAATACGCACCTCCTAAACCTCCATAGATATCTGTTCTTCTATTATCTATTCTGGCTGATGAAAGTACGATTACAGAATCATTGTTATAAATAGATGGTGAAAAATCAGACTCAGCGGTATTGACAATTGTACCTAAGTTATGATAGTTATAATCTCTTACTGTTTTTTCTAACTCATCTATAATAAATAGGGTACCTTCTTTATCCATTTTAGCTGTACGCCTATATATATCATCTTTTGTATAGGAGTTTAAAAAGTTATCATACTGTTTGATAGCTTCTTCAAATTTCCCATTTACTTTCAGCATACCTGCATAGTAATGTCTTGATAGAGGATATTCTGCAGGAGATGTTTTTGCAACTGATAATTGTGATCAAGATGTTGACCTTGAATTTATAGAAAATACTGAGGCAGGTTCTTGTAGTGATGCTTTTGCAATAGTTAGAACTTGGACAGCAACGGATAATTGTGGAAATACTTCAACAGCAAGTCAAGAGATCACAGTAGAAGATACGACAGATCCAGTGTTGGCAAATATCCCAGCAGCAGAGACAGCAGAGTGTGATGCGATCCCA
>JAYJMJ010265880.1:0-13659 GCA_036873875.1 Laminaria ephemera | reverse complement strand
CACACAGCTTGCAAAGATGAGTTTCGACGAAATCCTAGATCTCACAGCTGTTGTGTATTTTTAATTTTTTATTAAAAGAATTAACCACTATGCCACTCAGTCAGCGCTTACTGAGAATTGAGCCCGAAGTTTTTCTTTTGTTCATTGTGAAGAATGATCTTTGGTTCAGTGGTTTATTTTTTATAACGAACAGGGGGAGACGGGCTCCGTTTTCTTTTCCAGGTTGCAAATTGCCTCGAAGTCAGTACACTGTCGACTTTTAGACCTGAAAAAAATACGGGGAAGTATGAAATTCGACAGCTGTTATGCTGAATTTAGTGTAGGACACACCCTTTCGGAAATGCCAAGTCTATTAATGGCCTAAAACCAATGCCTCGACTTTTTATCAAAGGGCCGGTACTGTTGCTGTAGTTGTAGACCTCTCATATGCAAGGCCGGTAAGAAAGCATACCCGGTAGACTAATGGATAACATCTGGTAGGGAAAAAGCCGAATGACCACCAGAGATCAGAGACCCGTCCGTGGGCATGTCTACTTTGTAGCTAATGTCTACCGCCCACAGAATGTTCTTTGCTGCGATCGAAAAACTACCTACAATACCCCCCCGTCCCCCCGTCCCCCTCACCGGTAATAAGACTATATATGTATGTAAAGCTGGTGCGTTCCACAGCCGTCAGATTTTGCGTTCCATAGCCGTCAGATTTTATCCCCCTCTAAGAAGTTTATAGTTTCCGTGCACGGCTTGATTAAAGACCGACGTCTTCGTATCACCCTGTTGACCCTGGTGCTAACTATTAATAGTACTAAGGGGAGTCGCCGACCTATAACCCTTCATGAAGGATACACACATCCCGTAAACACGCGCGATCGGGATATAACACACAGCTTGCAAAGATGAGTTTCGACGAAATCCTCGATCTCAGAAGAGCTGCATAATAGTGTATTTTAAATTGAACGCTTGCTACGATAGAGGTACTAGCACTTTTTCGGCTTTTTTTTTTTGTGAATGACGAAATGACGGCGCTCCTTAACCCAAAATCGCCGAAATGTCGTTCTCTTTTTTTTCAATCTGAGTCTGGACGCATGCTACGATAGAGGTGCATCTTTTTCTTTTTTTTTCTGAGGCTCCTCACTTGAGGAGCTCTATACCTCCCCCCAAAACTAATTTGGGGGAAAAACTGAAAGTGCAAACCGTTGACGAATTCCATGGCCTAGATATACAGCGAAAAAGTATTGAAAAAAAGAATGAAATTCCGACGATTTTGGGTTAAGAAGGCCCCGCCATTTCAGAAAACATTTCAGCCAAAAAATGCTACCTCTATCGTTGCACGCCTCTTTGTTAAGGTACACCCGGTATATCTCAGCCTTGTGTTTGTTCGTCGGGTTACACTTTCAGTTACCTAAAAAAAAAAAAGTTTTTTAGTTTTTTTTTTCGGGTGAGGTTCAGAGCTCCTCAAGTGAGAAGCCTCAAGAAAAAAAAAAAAATGCTGCACCTCTATCGTATAGCACGTGTCATTTTTCATTATTATTTTTTTTTTTTTTTGGGGGGACGCATGCTACGGTAAAAAGGTGCACGATTTTTTTTTGGGAGGCTCCTCCTCCTCACTTCAGGACCTCTATACCTTCTCCCAAAAACTGATTTTGGGGAAAAAACAAAACAAGTGATACCCGATGAACAACCCCGTGTGCCCTATACAGTAGGTAAACAACGAAAAATGTCTCGAAAAAAACAAAATGACAAAATTCCGACAGTTTTGGGTTAAGGAGCCCCGTCATTCAGAAAATATTTCGGGCAGAAAGTGCTGCCTCTATTGTGGCACGCGTCTGTTAGCGTCCTTGGAACATGAGACGGAAACGTGCCGAAATAAAATGACGATTCAGACACGTTCTACGATACAGATGCACCAGCTTTTCCTGAGGCTCCTCACCTGCGGAGCTCTCTCTATGCCTCACCCAAAAGCTTGTTGTTAGTAAAACTAAAAGTGAAACCCGATGAACAAATCCATGATGGGCCTAGGTATACCAAAAAAATTCCGATTGCAAAACAATAAGAATGACATCCCGACGATTGTGGGTTAAGGAGCTCCGTTATTGTCATTCACAAACAAAAAAACGCCAAAAAAGTGCTATATCCATCATAGCACGCGTCCTCAGTCGAGGAGATCTGTAAATCAACCACAAAACTGTTTTTTCAAGTAAAAACTACAAGTGCAACGCGATGAACAAACTCTCATGGCCTAGGTAAACAAACAAAAAAAAAAATCAGATTTGCAAAACAAGAATGATAGCTTGACGGAATTTGGGTTAAGGAGCCCCGTCATTCAGAAACGAAAACGCCAAAAAGGGCTACCTCTATCGTACCGCGCGTCTACGTCAGCCAGTCCGAACCGCTGGGGCAGGGGATGTGTCCGACGATGCATTTTTTTGCCTGAAACGTTCTCTGAATGACGGGGCTCCTTAACCCAAAATCGTCGGAATTTTCGTTATTTTGTTTTTGCAAAACAATGTTTCGTTGTTTTTTTTTACCTAGGCCATGGGATTGTTCATCGGATAGCACTTTCATTTTTTCCCCAAATCAGTTTTTTGGGAGAGGCATACGAGTAGAGCTCCTCAAGTGAGGGGCCTCAGAAGAAAATGTGGTGCACCTCTACCGCTCTACCGTACTATAGGTAGCATGCCTCGTGGTGCTGAAACTTGGGCGTATCATAGTAGAGATATATAAAACGGAAAAAATATCGCGATTATGGTCATTTAGAGCCGAATTAAGTGCCTCTCGAGGCGCATGCTACGATACAGGTGCACCATTTTTTTTTTCTGGGGCTCCTAACTTGAGGAGCTCTATACCTCTCCCAAACACTGAATTGCCAAAAAAAAACAAAAGCGGTACCCGATGATCAATCCCATGGCCTAGGTATAAAACGAAATCTATTCCAAAGAAAAAGATCAAAATTCCGACGATTTTGGGTTAAGGAGCCCCGTCAGTCAGAAACAAAAACGACAAAAAGCGATACCTCTATCGTAGCACGCGTCTCGAGTTTTATACCGCTGCCAGATATGGCGATATTTTCGCCATACGTGATACGCACAAGCAAAATATCGAGTTGGGGTAAAATCACCCCAACTCGATATATTGTGTTCTCCTTTTTTTGTTAGATCCGGATAATGGGTCGATTGCTGGCGCACACAAAGACACCCATCCGAGCACCCATCAGCAGCCAGCACACATGGGCGTATCATAGTAGACCATTCTTTACGCGGCCAGGTGCTGGTAGAGGGTAGAGAGTAAGGGAGAACAAATTTTCATTTTACATGAGAGGTGCTTGCATCGATTGGGGAGGTGAAAATAGGATATAAAACAGCAAAAAAAATGGAAATATGCGCGGAACGGAAATTGGGAAACAGTAGGCAGGAAGTCATAGGAGAGAGATACTACTGCTTGACGGAAGGATATTCGATTTATATCGGAACGGCATCTACGCGACATTGTCAGAGGGCAAAAATAATCATAATAATATTAATTGGGAGGTGAAACCACGCTTTCAGAGTTCAGACGAGACGAGAGCTTCAGAGGACGCGTGCCACAATAGAGGTAACATGTTTTGGCTGAAACGTTTTCTGAATGACGGAGCTCCTTAACCCAAAATCGTCGGAACGTTGTACCTGGTACTTGTTTTTCAAAGCTGAGTTTTTGCATACCAGGCCATGGGTTTGGTCATCGGGTTGAACGTTTAGTTTACTCACAAATAAGATTTTGGGTGAGGTATAGAGCTCTTCAAGTGAGGAGCCTCAGAAGAACAATGGTGCACCTCTGTAATACCGTAGCATGCATCAGAGGCAAAAACTCTCGAAAGCAAATATCTGTTACATCAGATCTCTGCCACAAGGAGCAGCCCAGGCTGGTAGCAGCGAGAGAGGTCGTGTTGATTATGTGTGTTGGCGATAGTGTTGATAGAGCGGGGGTTTGTGGTGGTGGTGGTGAGATGTGACATGGACGCGCGCCACGATAGAGGTAGCGATTTCTGGCGTTTTCGTTTTCTAAAATGACGGGGGCTCCTTAACCAAAAATTCGTCGCGAGATGTCATTCTTGTTTTGCAAAATATGATTTTCTTTTGTATACCTAGGCCATGGGGTTTGTTCATCGCGCATTGCACTTGTAGTTTTACACAAAATCAGTTTGTGGGTGATTTACAGAATCTCCTCAAGTGAGGAAGGAGCCTCAGAAAAAAAACGGGTTCATCTCTATCGTAGCGTGTGTCCATGGGTGCAGGAGAACACTATTAATATTTACATGGCGAGGAGATGGTTCGTAGGGAGTAGCACGACGTGGAAAATCGACTTCCCAAACTTGAGGAGAGGTAGGTGCCTGTTTCGATTGGTCGGTGAAACGGCGCCTTGAGACTTCGGACGACGAGCTTTTGGAGGGATCCTTCACGGGGGTCATAAACGCGTAGCACGCGGCGTATCGAAGCGTCACACCCTCACGCAGCTTGCAAAGTTCGAGGGGTTTCGATGAAATGTTCGATCTCTCACAGCCGAAGCATCGTTTTAAAGTTTAAAAAAAAAAAAAAAAAAAAAGAAAACGTCGAATAAACTTGAGCAAAAATTTACAGAATCTATCTATCTGCCACACGCAGCAGCAGCCCGGGAGTTCGCATAGTCGATTGTTCCGAGTAGGTCAGGGAGGGGTGTAAGAAAGGAAAACCCCGGGGGGTGTACGAACGCGAGTTTGACGGCAGAGGTAGCGCCAAGGCATTTCTGAGACTCCTCACTTGAGGGGAGACTCGTGCTACAATAGACGTTGCACTTCTTGGGTTAAATGTTTTCTGAATGACGGGGCTCCTTGACCCAAAATCGACGGGGGTGTCGTTCTTCTTTTGCGCAAGACAGAATTTTACTGTACCGAGGCCGTGGGTTTGTTGATCGGATCGCGCTTTCAGTTTTTACTCAAAATTCATTTTTTTGGGGGGGCAAGGCATCATCATAAGAGCTCCTCAAGTGACGAACCTCATAGAAATGTTGGCGCAGCTCTACCGTACGTTAGCATGTGTGGAGCTCTGCATGTCACCCCACAACCGACTGGGACAAAAATCTAAAGCAAGCTCAGTCCGGTAAAGAACCCCATGGGCTATATTACTGCCTCGTAGAGCCGGCACGTCGTGGTGATTCAGTACTAAGCCGCGTGCTACGATAGAGGCGGCACTTTTTGGTTGAGTAATGTTTCTGAATGACGGTGGCTCCTTAACCTTAACCCAAATTCGTCGAGATGTCATTCTTGCTTTGCAATTCTGATTTTGAATTTTGTAATACCTAGGCATGGGTTTGTTCTTCGCGTTTTTCACTTGTAGTTTTACTCAAAATCAGGTTGTGGGTAATTTGCAGATCTCCTCAAGTGAGGAGCCTCAGAAAAAAAACTGGTGCACTTCTATCGTGGTGTGCGTCAATAAGCCGCGCAACTACCGAGGTAGACGTCGTAGCTTCGAACCCCGGAAGGGGCTCTTTCTTGAAAATTGACAGGCCGAAAGTGTGAGAGCGCGAGTCGGCGAAATTCGATGCAACTCGACTAAAAAATAAAAAGCTGAAAAAGTGGGAACGCTGAACCCTACGTATTCGCGATAAAAATGAAGAGCACGTACCGGGGGCGGAGAAGGGAAGACACCTGTAACCACGACTTGTCCAGTAGATCGCTTGAGGGTAAAACGTCTTGTTCATATAATGCGAGTTGAGCTGGAAAATTGGAGTGATGATTAAAGAAAAAGAAAGTACGTACCATGTTTCGAATATATTGGGTAGCTCTCGTCCGTTGAGGGGGTCCGCAAATGACAAAATGTTTGGCGTCAAAAGTGCAAACCCTCTACCGTCTGTAGGACGAGCTCTACGACTTCGCCACTCGCGCAGCACGATGGTTATGATGGACCTGTTTTTGCTGAACGCTCTTCCTAGGGGTCGATAAGACCGGAAATAAACCTCGGGTTTTTAGGTCCCTACACCTAGGTAGCTGCCAAAAGGCGAAAACAAATATTGACAGCTTCTTCTATCGATATCTCCAAACAAAGATAATTTTGTACTAATTCAAGACATTGATGAGGAATAGGATATAATGCAGCTAAAAAATGGAAAGATGTGGGGAAGGGAAATTGGGAAACAGTAGGCAGAGAGTCATAGGAGAGGTACTACTGCTTGACGGAAGGATATTCGATTTACATCGGAACGGCAACTACGCTACGACTACGCCACTCGCGCAGCACGATGGTTATGATGGCCCTGGTTTTGCTGAACGCTCTTCCTAGGGGTCGATAAGACCGCAACTACATCTCGGGTTTTTGGGTCCCTACGCCTAGGTAGCTCCAAAAGGGCAAAATCAAATATTGACAGCTTCTTCTATCGATAGCCCCAAACAAAATCAATTTATGCTAATTCAAGACATTAAATGAGGAATAGGATGTAATACAGCAAAACAATGGAAAGATGTGGGGAAGGGAAATTGGTAAACAGTAGGCAGAGAGTCATAGGAGAGATATTACTGCTTGACGGAAGGATCTTCGATTTGTATCGGAACGGTGGCATCTACGCTACGACTACGCCACGCGCGCAGCACGATGGTTATGATGGTACTGGTTTTGCTGAACGCTCTTCCTAGGGGTCGATAAGACCGCAAATAAATATCAGTTTCTAGGTCCCTACACCTCGTAGCTCCAAAAAGGCAAAATCAAATATTGAAAGCTTCTTCTATCGATAGCCCCAAACAACTCAAATTTAAAATACTGAATTTCAAGACATTAATGAGGAATAGGATATAATACAGCTAAACAATGGAAAGATGTGGGCAAGGGAAATTAGGAAACAGTAGGCAGAGAGTCATAGGGGAGATACTACTGCTTGACAGAAGGATACTCGATTTATATCGGAACGGTGGCATCTATGCTACGACTACGCCACGCGCACAGCACGACGGTTATGATGGTACTGATTTTGCTGAACGCTCTTCCTAGGGGTCGATAAGACCGCAAATAAATCTCGGTTTCTAGGTCCCTACACCTAGGTGGCTCCAAAAAGGCAAAATCAAATATTGACAGCTTTTTCTATCGATAGCCCCCTAACAAAATAATGTATACTAATTCAAGGCATTGATGAGGAATAGGATATAATGCAGCTAAACAAAATGGAGCGATTTGGGGAAGGGAAATTGGGAAACAGTAGGCAGAGAGTCATAGGAGAGATATACTACTGCTTGACGGAAGGATATTCGATTTATGTCGGAACGGTGGCATCTACGCTACACTGTCCTATCAGGGCAAAAATATAAGAAGAGTAAGTAATTTCCTTTTTCGAAGCAGACGACATATATATAGGGGGAGAGGGTGAAATTTAATGAATTAATACTATTTGAAGACATTAATTGCTTTTGACGGTAGAGGGAGGCGACATTGAATTGGTTTTTTTAATCTCACTTTTACTTTCCAGCTTCTGGACAAGCCGTGGTCACAGGTGGCGTCCTTTCTCCCCCCCCGGTACGCGCCTTCGTTTTTATCGCGCAGAGGGTGCTCAGCATTCCCAACGCTCGTCGATGTTCATCGAGTTTTGCTAACTCACGCTCTCGCGCTTTCCGCAAGTCATGTTTTAGCACAAGAAAAAGTCCCTACGAGTACGAGTATGCACTCAGGGGGGGCTCGAACCAGCGAAATCGACCTTAGTGGTTACGAGGTTAACTCACTAGACCACCGGGGACACCGTAGACTAGCGTGTACTGAGATAGATATAAAGGTGGAGCAAGGGCAATGAGTGGGAGTAGACCGACGTTACTTTGTCGAAAGCATGTATGTACATACTGAAGGTAGACTAAAAGTATTTCAAATTTAAAAATTAAAAATACGCTACATACAGCTGTGAGATCGAGGATTTCGTCGAGACTCATCTTTGCAAGCTGTGTGTGATGCTCGGATCGCGCGTGTTACGGGATGTGTATGTCCACATGAAGGATTATAGGTCGGCGGCTCCCCTTAGTACTAGTTAGCATCAGGGTCAAGAGGGTGATACGAAGACGTAGGTCTTTCTAGACTAAAAAGTATTGTACCAGGTATCACATATACGTGCATGAGTTTCCATTATTTTTGTTTACCTTGATGGTTTTCTTGCCTTTCCTAGGTGGGAATGGTTGTGAGCGGCCGATGTTGAAACTCATGCTGGACATTATCGGACGATAAACATAACAATCATGGAATGCTGCACATCGTCGCATGGCAAAAAAAAAGACCAGTAATGACTACAGTAGACTAACAAATCAATCAATAAATCAATGTACACGCGTAAGCACAGCAAGGTTTCTCTTTTTCTTCCCGACTCCCCACTGAAGAGAGGGTATTTTTCAAACCCTCTTCATCCAATTAATACACAAGTGAGTGTAGGTATGGACATAGTCCTCTTAGCACCCACTCGGAAACCGCAAAAAAACAATCAACTACGAATATGTCAAAAAGAGCCCACCCTCTTCGGGCCCACCACAGCAGACAGCACATCAATTTTCAAAGCTTTGGCGTGGTAAACGGGGTATTCAAAGTCCATTCAAAGAGCATGCCTCTAAAACCAAGTAATACCACATGAATGTAGGCCCATTTCATGGGCCCTGTAGCGTTCTATTGCTAAGAGGGTTAAGAGGGTTGAAGTATCCTACGTAGTTCACTACCATTCACATTAGTAAGTAGCAGCCGAATTCGAATTTTTCGGTGTCAAGGGTGGGTTGCGGGTCCGTTCTGGAACTCCAGCCTTGTACAGGTAGCACTTTTGCCACAGACGACTTCGCACCACTTGATACTATTAATACCGCTACCACTACTACCACCACGGCTGCACAACCGCAAAGAAAAAAGGGTCCAACTTTCACCGCAGGCATTGATACTACTGCTGTACGTACTCACCCCATATACTCTCAAGTTGTTGCTGCTAGGAACTTGCCCAACATCACCGACATCATCGTATTTGTAACACCCGTCAACTTGTCTGCGTTGAGTTGGTGGCCGGCGGTCGGCGGTCGTAAACATCCATCTCGAAAGTGTCCCCGGGCATGCTACGGTAGACGAGCAACATTTTTTTTTTCTGAGGCTCCTTACTCGAGGAGCTCTATCCTCCTCCCCAAAACCGATTCGGGGAAAAGTAAAAAGTACTACCCGACGATGAACAACCAGGTAAACTATTCATAGGTACAGCAGTATGCAATGCAAATTATTGCTAAAAAAAAAAACAGAACGAAATTCCGACGATTTGGGGTTGAGGAGCCTCGTCGTTCGGAAACCGTCCCAGGGCAAAAAGTTCCACCTCTCTCTGTCGTTATAGCGCGTGTCCAATGACGCATTCTACGGTGGTAAAGGTACACCCTTTTTTTTCTGAGGCTCCTCACTTGTGGAGCTTTAATACCTCTCCAAAAAACTGATTTGGGGAAAAATAATTAAAGTGCTACCCGATGAACAATCCCAAGGCCTACAGTAGGTATACAACTAAATGTTTTGCAAAAAAAATAGTCAAGTTCCGATGATTTTTGGTTAAGGAGCCCCGTCATTCAGAAAACGTTTCTGCCGAAAAGTGCTACCTCTTCTATCGTAGCACGCGTCCAATGTTGGCGGAATCGGCTTCGTCTGTGTTTTTGCTGAGCGGTGTTCTGAACAAGCCGTACAGCTGCAGCAGTGGTCACAGGCGTCCGACCACCCTTGCGTCACAAAATTTGAAAATCGTATCATAACCTCTATTATCGTGGCGTCGTGTACCATATCAAGGCGGCTAGGGTAGAGGGGGGTGGGCACCCCGATTTTCTCCGTCGAGTTTAGACCACTCGCGCGCGTGGCTCAGTACCTCACACGAAAACGGATAAAAAAACGTGTGCTCTTGGAGCAGCGAAACAAACGCTTCTGTAGAGAGGCATGCCCCTAAAATGGAAAGCATATCGGTAGCCACTCGCTCGCGCGAGTGGCTCCGAGTCTCTGAAAAAACAGGCCCTAGAAGCGCTAAAGCAGCGTCACATCATAACCTCTTATCATAGCGTCGTGTCGCAACCTGTATCATAGCGTCGTATCGTAACCTCTCGTGCACAAGTTTCTTGGGTACTCGGCGTGTGATCGTATACAGAATACAGAGTACGCTTGCAGTAGCAGGAAAAGAACATAGAATAAGAATAACACCAGGCTAGAAAATATCTGACATAAGTACAAACAGTCGCCCTCGCTTTTGATACTATAAGAATATATAGAATACAAAAGGAAGAAAAAAACGATTTTCACTCACATGTTTTGTACGATGATTTTTCATATTTCACGAAAGGAAGTACCAGGTACCGAATGATTCGTGTGAGGAGGGGAGCAGAAGAAGGAAATTGATCCAAGTACTGCTCATGAGAGAGCACACGTTCTGTCAGCTTATCTAATTGTGCACCTCAACCACCACCATCACCAACAACTCCACTACAACCGCCACAACGAGAACGCCACAGCAACAATATGCAGCAGTCGGATCGAGGCGGGATGGTGTTAGTAGTTATTTTTTGGCTGGATGTGGGCTTGTGTACGAGGGATGGATCGTCACGTCAGCCGAGTTGTCAACAACCGATTCCACGAACAAAAAAATGATTTCCATTGTTTTTTTGGTGGAAGAAAACCGAGAAAACTTGACACAGACAGGTGTACACAGGAAATAAATGGGGGTGCGATGATACCCGCCCCGGCTTTCTTTTCTGCACTAAAAGAAGGGGGGCATGCGTTATCGCTGGCTGCAGCCCCACTAGCTGTTTCCTATGCCTCACTCTCACCACGGCACATGGCTTACCGAATTTCTAAAGGACACCCCTTGCTAAACAGGACACTAAACAAGAACCAGGAATACTGGTTCAGGCTGGAGCTCATATTTGAGAAAAGGCGTCCTGTACTGCACTATTACGGAGGAGCATAGTAATCAGGACCTACGATACACACAAAAACCTATACATTCCACTGTTTTCACTAACCATGTTTTGGTCCTCATTACTATGGTCCCCTGTAAAAAATACTAGCATCAGTATAAATGGCTCCCGGCTTTTCATTTTCCTGTAAGTCTCAGCCTGGCTTTCTTTTTACCGGTTCTTCTTAATAGATAGGTGCCGTGTACTGTATGTACTACGATGACCGTACCGTTAATGGTAGATGTGGTGCCTCATTTCCACCACAGCACAGCATGGCTTATTGTATTTCGTATCAACACCACCGCATTGCTCTACGATGTAGTCAATGTGACGGCTCATTTTCCACTATAGCGCACATGGTTAACTTGAGTTCTCATGGACACCCCGGCCTTGCTATATTTTCGTATTGATAATTCGTATTGATACCGAAGTACCAGGTAATGAAAGTGAGCATATGCAGCTATGCAGTGTCATTGCTTATTTTCTGGAGGGGGTAGTGTGTGTTGTGTTGTCTTCACATTAAACAGCTGTTTCTACCGAACGGTATCAGCATACCTAGTCCAAATTCTTCATCCTCGTGAGCCGGGCACACACCGACTGGTGTTATAAAACTAACTAAACAACTTTGTTTAGCACACTAAAGGTTTTCGTATCCCACCTCATTCGTTTGAACTTGCTGGTCCCTAGTACAACCTTGCAAGAGGGCGCAGCAGCAAGCCATCACTCTTATGATGCACAGCCGAGGAGCAGAACACCAGTAGAAGCGGGAGGAACCGGTATCTATCTCCGAAATTTTACAAAAGTTCGGCAGCTGCTGCTGCTGCTGCTGCTGCTATTAATAGGAGTGCTGCCGCTATTTATAGCGCTGCCTCTATATAATAGTGCTGCCGCTAGCGCTGCTGATGATATTCCTTCTGCGGCTGCTGATTTTGCAGAAGATGCTGCCGCTGCGTATTTTGCTCCTGCTGCTGCTCCTGCTGCTGCTGCTGCTAGTAGTGCTGCTGCTAGTAGTGCTGCTGCTAGTAGCGCTGCTGCAGCAGCTGCTGCTGTTGGCGCTGCTGCTGTGCTGGTGCCGCCATATGAAGCCCGCCGCGCCAGTCACAAACATAAAAAAAAGAACAACAACAGTGGACGCTGGAGGTGCACGTATGCTACCAACAACAGACCACGTACCTGCTGTACTCTGCTACCAGTACAAAACAATAAGACAAAAACATCACAGCACACTAATGAATACGCGCGCACAGCACGCGCGCGCACACACACAAGAATTTCATGCCCTTGGAGAACTGCTGTGCTGTGCTACGGTATCATAAGAGGTATTAATACCACTTACTACTTCTCGGCGTTTTTGTTTCTGAATGACGGGGCTCCTTACCCCAAATTCGTCGAGATGTCATTCTTGTTTTGCACCATGATGATTTCTTTTTTGTATACCTGGTAACGAGTACCTACTAGGCATACGTTTGTTCATCGCGTTGCACTTGTCGTTTTGCTCAAAATCAGTTTGTGTGGGTGATTTGCAGATCTCCTCGAGGGAGGAGAGCCCCAGAAAAAAAACTGGTTCACTCTTATCGTAGCATGTGTCAGTTTTTACTTAGAATTAGTGTAGACTATTTTGCTGTAGGTGTAACGGGCAAAATCCGTTGAACATCGACGAGCGTTGGGAATGCTGAACCCCTCTGCGCGATAAAAATAGCACCTACCGGGGGAGAGAAGGGACGACACCTGTGACCACGGCTTGTCCAGAAGCTGGAAAGTAAAAAAGTGAGATTTAAAAAAACAATAAATAAAAAAACCCGGCACCCAAGCTTTCGGGGACAAATCACTTAGAATTAGTGTAGGATTTTCAACTGCAGCGGTAAAACAAACTACGATACTGTACCCAAGATTTTGGGAACAAGTAACTTGGAATTAGTGTAGGAGAATAATATTTCGCTGCAGCAACAGTTTAGTGGTCGTATACTTTAGAACCTCGTCGCTCCCAAGCATTTTTTGCGGACACATGACATTTTACACGGAATTAGAGTGAGATGTTTTGCTGCATGCAGTGGTAAAAGCCCTATAAAACTACCTCAAAAATATCTGCATCCAAGATTTTGGGGACACATCACCTGGAGTTAGTGTAGGAGACGCGCGCTACGATTGAGATTGCACTTTTTTTGTCTGAAGCGTTTTCTGAATGACGGGGCTCCTTAACCCAAAATCGTCGGAATTTCACTATGATTTTGGCAATATTTTTCGTCGTATACCTAGGCCATGGGATTGTTCTCCGGGTGTAACTCTTGCATTTTTCCTCAAATCAGTTTTTTGGGAAAGGAATTTTAGAGCTCCTCAAGTGAGGAGACCCAGAAAAAAAGTGGTGCACCTCTACCGCCGCCGTAGTACAATAATGAGTATGGGTCAGGAGAACAATATTTTTTTGCTGCAGCAGCGGTAGTTTGGAACCTCGTCGCTCCCAAGCTTTTGGGGGCACTTTACTTGTAATTAGAATTTGTAATTAGAGTTGGGTATGGTGCAGCAGTGACAAAAAGACGCGTGCAACGACGTAGAGGTGGCACTTTTTTTGGCGTTTTCGTTTTCTGAATGGCGGGAGGCTCCTTAACCCAAAACTGTCGGAATGTCATTCTTGTTCTGCAATAGGAGCTTTATTAATACCTATTACGGAGGACCATAGTAATCTAGTAATGAGTCTAGTAATGAGGACCAATTATGGTTAGTAAAAAAAGTGGAATATATAG